>JARAOQ010000044.1:0-235609 GCA_029783445.1 Fomitopsis palustris
TTGTGTCAGTACGCCAGCTGCAGTCACTCCCGGTCGTACTGAGGGCCAGGAAACGGATTCATTGATGGGGTCATCAGCGTTCTTGATCTCGATGGCCATCGCGATACGGTGCCACGTCCGAGCCCACGAGTCGTCATCGTCGTGCTCGCCGGGGAAGGACATCAGAATGTCGGGAAGCGTGTAGTGATGTTCTTCTTCCCACTCCTTGAACGGAAATGGTACGACGCACTTGCTGCCGTTCGCGAACTTCGGTCGTCGGACGTCGTCGAAATCGGAGACGAGCTGCTTGAGCCCGTTGATCTGGACGTCCGCATGAGCGAGTGTCAGCAAATGAAGGGTAGCCACTGGCAGGAGGTGAAGGTGAACGCACAAAATAACGGTACTTTTCCGTCTCACGCCCCGACTGAGGGACCTCTTTGAATACTTCAGTCGGGTCAGTCCACGGTCGGGAGTGATTGAATTCGCTGTAGCACGGGACATAGTCCTTGAAGAATTCCTGGAGTGGCTTGTCAACAAGGCTTATCTTGTCCCTGATCTCTGCTGCCCAGGAGTCCTTGTTGACTTCGCTGCTCTGACGAGTGTGTTGCTTGTAAAGGGTCCTCGTACCAGACTTGTGCGTGCGCTCGGTGCCTTGCATGTTAGAGGAAGAAGCAGCGCTGGAAGAGGAGGTCGATGCCCTCGTAGAGAACGAACGAGGGCGGGAAGGAGGAGATGGGATACACTGAGGCGACATGGTGGAACTTTATATGTTTCGAGAGGACGTGACGGCGACAAAGGATGTGGCTGCGAAGTTGTGACGGAAGCAAGAAATGTGGCCACAAGGGCATAACGGAGGCAAGAGATGTGGCTGCGAAAATGTGACAGAAGCACGATATGTTGTGACTGGAGAGCAAAAACCACGCGGATTTTGCGTCCTTAGAAACCAGTGGCAGCCACAGGGCAGCCTCTTTTCCTCTGGTTGCTCGAGGAGCGTAATATGAGCGGCGAGGTGCGAGAGGGCTTGCCAAGAATAATGTGTTGGTTGCCTTTGGTTCGATGGATTTGGAGTCTGTTGTGAAGGTGAACGGTTCTTCCGCCTGATGCTGTGCTGAGGGCGGGATGCCGCGTGAACAAAGGTCGAGATGAGGGTAGGAGTGAAGCGCTGTGGCTGCAGCCACAACAGTTGAAGGTGGCTTGCCACGGGATTGCCGGCCCGTCAGACCGCTCGCTGTGACGCCCGTCGACTCTCAGGGCTCTTCCGCATGCATGATTTTAACAGCCTGTTTGTGAGCTACGGCATTCACCACTCGTAGCACGTAGATTCCCGTTCATTCTATTAAGAACCATACAACTTTTGCAACATCCGAGTCCAGGAACCTCGCGTCACATACGGTATGGCACGACACCGACCCCGTTGGCTTGAGGTCTTGTCTCCTCAATGCTCCGTGCATAGCACGCCACGATAATCAGAGCTCGCATAGTCGTTCTAAAATAATACACATACGATACCAGTGATTAAAATCGCACAGACCATAGTCCTCAATAATACACAGCCACTCCCCGCTTCATCTATATCCATCCAGTCTAGATCAATTCAATGACGAGCCAGCCGCAGAGGCGGCCCCGTAACTACCCGGGGTGCCATCGACAGGGATCACCGCGATGCGCGCGCCGGACTTCCTGATATCCTTGCTCACGCGCGAGCGCCCCCGCTCGATCTCACCGTCGTCCAGGCGGCGAGGTCGCCGCCGCACCTTGATCCCAGCGTCGGGCCGGATGAGCGAGAGGAAGATGAACGCCGCAAACGCGAAGCTCCCTGCGGCGACGAAGATCGCCTTCGGAAACGTGCCCACGGTCTCGCTATAAATCAGGCCGAATATCAACGGCTGTATCGTCGGTGTCAGTCGCAGGCCACTGATGCCGACAGAAAGAAGACGCACCCCGAGGATCATCTGGCCGATGGTACGGAGCATCGCAAAGAGCCCGAAGAGCTTGCCACGGTTGTCCTCGCCATTGGCTTGCATGATGCACAGGGCGAGGCTCTGCAGCGCGGGGTCCACGCCGGCGCCGAAGCTGCTCAGCGAGGTGAAGACCGTGAAGGCGACCGCGCTAGAGTCGGGAGACGACAGGGAAACCAAGACGTGCGAGAGCAGGTCGACTAGCAGCGACGTCCTCAGCAGACCGAAGTCGAACCGCATCTCGGCAGCGATCTGAGCCGGAGTCTGTGGGGGCTTCTTCTTTCCTTGGGTAGCGGTCGAGGCCACTGCCTGAGGGGATGGCTTCGGCTTCGGTTTGAAGAGGTAAATGGCGGCTGCACCAGGATCAGCGATTGCATATCGGACACTAAACTAGACTGAAACACACCTGGCATGACCGCAAGGAGGTACAACGTCCGACAGCCACCCATCGTGGAGATGTAGTAGCTGAGTTGTTCTGCATCCCACCCATAAACGTGCACCGCATAGAGATACTTGATCTGGAAGATGCCCTACAATGCGAACAATGTCAGCTTCGTCATTGACGGCCATAGTACACGACATACCGTGGAGAGCGCGTATACAAGCAGAGAGATAGCGATAAGAGTGATCCTCCAGTCCCTCCTCGTGGTCCCATTCGGGTTCTGGACGACCCTAGGAGCGACTAGCTTGAACGGGCCCAAGAATCCAGCAATGTGACCCTGCTTGCCGGTCTGCGGAGCCTCGCCATCCGCCTGCGCCTCCGATACCACCTTAGCCTTCTTCTTGGGTTCCGGGAAGACGAACACCGCGAACATCAGGTTGACGAGTGAGCACATCGCAGCGACGTAGAAGACAGTCGTGACGTTCTGGGTTGCGCCGTGCGCACTCGGTTGAGGCATCCCGCCCCAGGCGATCGGGTGGCGGATGAAGTAGGCGCCGACGGTAGGGCCGAGAGCGAATCCGAAGAAAGAGATACCGAGAAAACGAGAGAAGACGTGGGCGCGCGAGCCGTCGGAGGTGCAGTCAGAGACGTAGGCATTGACCGCAGCCATCAGTGTTTGCCAACCACCGAGGAGGCCCTCGACCGCGGGAGAGATGACGAGCAGCTTGTGGCCGTGGGCTGCGAAGATGCTATGCGGAGTTGAAACCAGGATGAACGTCAGGTCACTGCGAAGAGACTGTCGTGAGCTGATCATCATAGGCACTTCGACGAGGATGCGTACGTGAGGAAGAGGCCGAGGGTTGCTGCTGAGAGAACCTTCGTGCGACCGTGCATCTCACCAAAGTGACCCCACCAGCCTGTGGTCAGTGCAGACAGGACACCGGCCGTGAATGTCATGATGGTCTGCAGTCGGGCTGCACCTTTCTGGACGGCAGCATCCTTGAGACACCTTGGCGAAGGCAGACTACGTGGATCAGGCTCGTCGTTGTCGTCGTCATCGGAGGCTTGGATGTTGAATGTAATATGTTGGTAGCCCTGTGACTGAGGCAACGTAGCCGAGAGCTCCCCCAAGGAGGAAGCAGAGGCTGCGATGTGCACAGGAGTATGTGAGAAGGAAGATGAAAGGATAGAAGTAGTGTCGTCAGATGTGTGGTTGTAGTTGTGGTGTCCATAAATAGCGTTGCAGGAGAGTTGGGTGAATACTTCGACTCTGGGCCCAAGAGTCATGCCCCGCTGGACTGTGTGTTAAAGTGGTGCACACATGTCTGCCGAACGTGTACTTACGACAATAGATGCTGTGATTGAGAAAGGTACAAGCCTGCAATCGCCTCATGGGGTCAGCACGGAGTTTCGGAAGCCGCAAGGAGTAACACCGCTCGTCGTCCCATCCTAAGCGAAGCACGCCTTCTGTCGGTCAATCCAGGCACCTCATTGCGCATAATCTCTGGAGAGTACCGCGTGATGACGCACGAAATGAGCGGCGATGAGTTGCCTGACTCGACGGCGCGAGCAAGTCCGAGTGCCGAGCGCCAATTCCTACACTGTCGGCCCACAGTGCAAGGTCGTCCCATTGACCCGTTCGATGCTCGACGGGTCACTTGGGACGCAAGGGGAGAGAATGGACCGAAAGCGTAAGCTGGGGCGAACTCAGTGACTGCGGGTGCAGCGCACCGCGACGGAAGAGTAGCGCAGGACAACGTGGGGATACCTTGACTCGGAGCTGGACACTCACCATAACGGTCTCGGACGGTACCACTTCTTCTTCACCGGCTTATCCCCACCACTGTTCAGAAGCGGTTCCCTCTCCCCGCCGACAGATTGCCCTTCATGCGACCGGTCAGCAGAGCTGGTCGGTAGCGCACGCGACGTCATCCCGGTCGCCTCGGCGGTTGTCTATGGTGGTCTAAGTGCAGGAAGGCGCTGCGATGGCCTTGAGCGCGCTGTTTCTATCGTGCTGGTCGTCTGAAGAGAGTGGGTGCGCGAGCTGAGAGGGTGGAGGCTAATCCAGCGGAACCGCCTGCGGGAGCGGTGGACATGCGGCGAGTATAAGTCCCAGCGAGAACGCGGACGGCACGAGCCGCCACGGCGCCACGGGCCCTGACAAAGATAAGATAGACATTAATTGATGTGACTCAAAGCCGATTGATAAGTGGCTAACTCTCTTTAACCAGCGGTCCGAGATCTCGACCTCCTCCTCGGTCAGGCGGCCTCATTAGCACCAACCACAATATACGAACCCTGAAGCGGTATTCAATATGCATACGGACCGTGGCCAAACACCATAGCGATGCATGCATCATAGCATCCATAACACCCGTTGACTCGGGAAAATGAACGCCTCACTTCAACTGTACTGCTTGGGTAAGCCTGTGTGCTAAACGCCCCAGATCTTAGCTCATCATTGTGCCCTTATCCCGCTTGTGAAGTCTCATTAACTTGGAGAGAAGCTTTCATTTTGTTTATTGTATCTCCGCGTCAATGTATAGTTAGATTAAAGCGGAGTTCGTACAACGGCCCACTTGCCGCCTGTGAGTGAGACAATGCGCCACCGCTTCGCTTGAACGCCAACGACGACGTCGACATGAATGTCGACGACCAGCAACACCCTCCCCTACCTCTACAACCTACAAATGCTCTTGCTGGACCCTCAAATAGCTACGAAATCCCACCTATCTATCTGCCTCCCCCAGGTCTGTTGTCGCGCTCACTTCCTCATGTCCGAGTAACTCACCTTGCTGTCATGTCTCCCAGGCCCTCCCCGTCCCCGTCCCCTCCTCACCAGTACACAAGACCTCATTGCGCGTTTCCAACTCCTCCCTGCATACGACAAGTATGTGCGACCATACGCTCCGCCCGTTGGCCCATCCTCGACGCCCTTGGATAAGGGCAAAGGCAAGGAGAAGGAGATGTCCGTCCCGTTGGCTGGGACCCCTGGAGCAGTAGGAGATGGTGAAGAGGAGGAGGGAGATGGAAAGAAGAAGGCCAAGAATACGTATAAGCAGCTCATCAAGGGCATCCCAGGTGCGTGCTTAGCTCTCGGTCGTTCGTTCGATTTTCACATCCCGGGCAGGAAAACACTCAATGAAGAAGGATGACTACCTCACCACCATAATGCAGGTACCTCCAAAACAGAAGATACCTATCACGCAGTTCGAGTCGCGAGTGCAGCGGGATGCATTTACAGTCACCTTGGAGGGCCTCAAAGGCGTACGACTGCCTCCTGTCCCTCTGCGGTGCAGGGCTGACCCTCTTTGCAGTGGAATATCAACGCGCTCGTGGCCGAATCGCCACAAGCGCGTGAGGACAGGAAGAAGCGTAAGGAGCTCAAGAAGCTCGCCAGAGCTCAGGCGCAAGGGTCGCTCCCGACGGGCACACCTTCTACGTCCGGATTCCCTGCAGCATCCGCAGCGCCGTCGGCCGCAGCGGCCAGCGTCCGCGGAGCGACCCCAAAACCTGCAGGCGTCCCCCGGCCGACGGTCTCAATATCGCAGACAAGCGTGAACCCCAGCCATCCACCGGGTCGAACGCCCGTCGGCATCGGAACGCCACACTCGGTGCCCACACCTGGCACCGCGGCCATCCCCACCCCTGCGCCCACCTCAGCTGCCTTCAGCCCACCAGCCCCCACTCCAGCCCCCACCAGCCTTCCCACCACTGAGCCCAAGCGCGGGACCAAGCGCGAGCGGGAGCCCACTGCGGACGGGCCGCAGGCGACGGGGTACCAGAATGGCACGAGCGCGGCGAACGGGAACGGGAACGGGGCAGCGTCCACGAAGCCGGCTATGATCGTGAGCGCGAAGGCGGGCAACGCCGGTGTGCGGCCGAGGCCGCTCAAGAAGCAGCGCATGGTGTGTTCGTACTTCTCGTTCGTAGCGTGTCCGCGTGCTCAGCCTGCGACTCCCTCTCTTGCAGGACTCAGACGGCGCGGCGAGGCCCCTCCCCGTGCAGCAGCCGACGCCGCATGCATAACCCGCGCTACGTCGAAATGTCGTATCAGCCATCTCCGATTTCCGATGGAACCCCGGTCCTGGCGCCTTGTCTGGCTACGCCGCCGCGCCCTCTGCCTTGTCGACCTTGTACTCACGGCACGCCGCCCGCAAGCGATGCCGTCGCTCGCGGGGGCCGCCTACCAATTGCTGGGACGCGCTCGCGACTCGTCAAGACCGGCCTGCGCTCTGTCTTCGGTCGACCCATCACGATTCTCGCTACGTCCCTCCACGCCTCATCTGTTCATCGGTCTTCGCATGCATACATCTTTATCGGTCCCCATCTCTCAAGGCTATTCTCGTGATTCACCTCAGCCCCCAGTATCATACATCGAACCAACGGACGGTCCATATCCCATCCCATCCCATCCCAACAGTCCCGTTCAAACAGACCTCCATCTCCGTGGTCCCCGTGTATTCGTGGCGTCGCCACAAGTCGTAGCACTGATTGCGAAATCAACCCTGCTATTGTGTCTTGATTTCGTGGGTCCGTCTGCCTGTCTCATCCCACGTAGCCGCAGCGGCGGGTGAATGAGATGCACGCCTCGCGGATCGTGTAAACGTCTGCAAGTGCTCGGGTAACTTCGATATAGTACATTGTGCCGGCTGGTGACTACATTGACGGACTTGATACATTCGCGTGTGCTGCCGAACAGTTGCTACTAGACCACGCCGTCGCTCCGGATCGCACACTGCCCAAAGTTCCGCCGTGTCAGACCCTCCTCCCTCGGCAGGATATCCTGAGAGTGTGCGCAGGTCAGTGCGCGTGTGGGTCGTCCCGAAGATGTCGACGTACATGCTCAAATATGCCGAGTGGCAAGGCTAGTGTGACGCACGCATTGGGCGAGTCGACGATGGCGCCAACGTGCGACTCCACTGGTGCGGCTGAGAGGAGTAGGTCTGCAATAGGCCATCGTTGTCAGGCGCCGGAACCTCTGGTGAGAGGAAGTTGGAACGCAATCGAAGACTCACAAGCTTGTTCACGGGTGTACCCGAGCTGGTAGAGACGGGCAACGTTAAAGTACCTCGGGCGTGGAATAATCTACGCACGATGGCTCACCTTCATGAGATACGCGATACAGTTCAGGGCGGCTTGCTTGTAAGCCACGGTACTGCCACACGTGTAAGGATCGTTTCTCCCATTCCTGGGAGTTGGCTACACTTACGCATCCATGTCATATTGCTTTCCATCACCATCTATCTTGACAGTCAACAATGTACAAAGCGCAGCATCTTGTCAAGGGGACGTACGGAGATCAACACCAATGCCCTCGAAGACGAGCTTCGCAGAGTACATGGGGTCAACTGGAGACGGCTGTTTATGGTTGCATCGATCAGTTCGATGACACATACGACGAGTTGTTGTACGCACGAGGAATATAGGCTGCTTCAGCGCGAACTTCTCCACTCCGCCTTTGATGATGCTCGTCTGTAGCGTAATGATTCCCGCCTATGTTGCACATTGAGAAGCGCCCCCCGGCGTACAACGAGCAAGAACGCCGCACCATCTCAATCGCGCCGCAGAATGACATCTAGAACCGGTCAGTATTGTCTCTTCCAGAACGCGCATCCCGTGTGATGCTTACTTCGCCCTAAATGAACGGGGTCACATCCTCTGCCACACGGTGCGAGAGGAAAGGGTGCTCACATCGCCTTGCGAGAAATGTAGGTCACCCACGGAGAGGTTCGCGCCCTTGACGAAGACCGGGAAATAACACCGGGATCCTCTCGACAGGTTCTTGATCTAATACGATCAAAGTTCAGCACCTCGACTGCTACCGCTTCCGGGGGCATTCATAACAGCTCGCTCATTGGGGAGCCCCAACCAACAAAAGGAAGGGTACCCACATCGCAATTCCCGCCATGCTCCCGCCCGGGGATGGTCCTTGCACCCTCGGCATATATCTTCTTCCTTACGTCCTCCGGGAGCTCCTGTCCGACATACGCGCCTACCGCGTTCGGGAGCAACGCCACCGCCGGCACCGCACCGGGGTGCTCATCGACCAACGCTGTCTCGCGTGTCGTCCACGTCGCGAGGAGCTCCGGGGACGGCGCAGTGCCGATCAGGCCTGGGTGCGACACGCCCGCGAAGCGCACGCCGGGGATGTGTCGCGACGAGGCGTAGATGCCGTGGAAATCCCAGATCGCCTTCGCGGCGCGGCTCTTGAACTCACGGGCTGGTGTGTCGTGTGCAGTGAGTGACAGCCGGGAAGGCGAACAGGGGCTGAGCGCACCGAATAGGCCTCCACCGTTCTCGAGCTCGAAGATCCCCGTGTAGCCCCAAGGCATCTTCTCGAACGGGGTCACTGCAGGGATGTTAGACACCGCTATGGGCGATGGGGTGTTCGCTATTGGGCCTCACCATCAAGAATATCGACCACTAAGCAATCGCCAGGTTCTGCTCCTTCCACTGCAACTGGGCCCGAGAGGTTATGGATCTTCGTCAGGTCAACGTCTTTGATATCATCGGACGCTGGAGGAGGGTTCAAGTACAGGGCATTCCGACTCTCGCATCGCACTCACTGTCGTTGTTTCCAATCTGGGCTCCGGTCCAGTCTACAGTGATACGCGGCCAACGTTTGCTGCTATCCTCTTATAATGCAGAACCATAACGGCATACGTACCAATGCACTCGAGTTTGAAGACTTGCCCCGGCTTTACGGTAGCAAATGCAGGGATGTCGGGGCTGCAGTCACAATAGTAATCTAGCAAGTGAATCCTATAGAAATGACGTACTGCCAGCGGTTGTGTAGGCCCTGCAGATGTGAGTGAGTCTTAGCTACTATTACATACACATATCGCACACCTTCTGTTTGTCAGCAGGGCTGCGTGACAATGAAGTGAGGCTGCCGACGATGAGTGACAAGCTCAAACACGTACACGAAAGGATCGATCTTCACGCGGAGGGTACATGAGTAGATGATAGGCGTGTCGATATGAAACCGAACGTATGTTCGCAGGTGCTTACTGAGATGAGGGTGGGGTGGGGCACGGAGTTCGCTGCTGTAGCCATGATGAACCGCGCTTTGCTATCCTGTGTGCTTGAGCCCTCGGCGATGTCTACTGGTAGCGATCGAGGCTGCAGGCTTCGACGACGTCGGTCGCGAGGCATTTAAGCGTGCAGTGCATGGTGATAAGAAGACGGGAAGGCGGCGGTCCGAGTATTCTCCCATTCTATCGCACCGCCTGATAGCTCCTTGCAGGGCGCGGTCAGATGCGATAACGGTCAGTTCAGTATCAATAGGAATGGTTGAATGGTAGCACGAGACAGAAAGAATCGATCATTCAGGGCGGATACAAACTGTAGCTGGCACCAACGCTCAATAGAGTGGAGCGACGCGTGCTGATACGCAGACACGGCGTCGATGCGATGTTACGGCAGAACTGTACGATGACTATGATCGCGCCATTACTTTCGCGTATCGCTGGGTCGTATCTGACATGAAAGAGGATGCTGTAGGACACGGTCCCAGATGTTACACTGGTATACGCCAACTGGCGAATTCGCGCGACACTGCGATGAACATAGGTTCGACTCCTGACAACTTAGAGCTTCGTTGGCATGAAGGTACACAACACTTATGGAAGGACACACACTGGTCCAAGTGGTATGTTGGCTGAATGACCACCTACCTCGGTACTGGCGTGCACTACGACATCGGGACTTGGGCGCGTTTAATGAAATTGTGACTACGATTTTGACGATGCATCCACTTTGTGAAGTCCGGGGACTGAGACGATAAGATGCAAATGTATGGCTGTTGTGGGCATAGAACACAGAGAGCAAGGTTTCGCGATGTCACCTGTGAGGAGGAGACTTAGTCTCGAGCGTCCACGCAACATCAGATCGGGCACCGAGATCAGCGGCCCGATGTTTCCGCCCAGGTCATTTGGGTTCGGCTACCGCCAGTGAGGACCACTACACTCATCTCGACCTTGTCGCAATATTCTGCGCCTAGTCCATGTAAGCATGATTCTACCATCATTGGATACCTTCACCTTCATTATCCTTGAAGAAGTGGGTTGCGCAAGCACCGTGTGCAACGTTCAGGAAGCTTCGTTGAGCGTTGCTCTAGCCCCAACTCCACGATTCGGTGATCCAAAGCTCTACCCATTTCCTATTACTTCATCCGTTACGTACCACTGGTCCAACTACAGCCCAGACCAGACAGGCTGTCTCCAATACACCCGTCGTAACCAAAACCATGTCTAATCTCTACCGCTCTGCTCTCTCGGCGCGCATATCGAAGCTACCGATGCACCCTCCGGGTTACGAGGAGGAAGCGTCGGACGAGGAGGCGGAAGCAGCAGATTCGCTCGGATCGCTTCCTCCACCTATATCTGGCATTGGGCCCACTACGATGTGCGTACTCCGCCCTCGTACTTCGGATGCCACAGACTGAAAGTGCGGTAGGCCTGGTACCCGTGCGCACGCGACCGAACAACGCAGGAGAGGCCCGAACCCGGAGCTCACGCCCCTCTCCGCAGCAGCATACTTCGCTCAGGCCACCCAGGTCGACGTACCGCAGTCAGGGCTCGATGTTCGCGCTTACTACACGCCGCCGCGAGTGGGCGACGGAGATGCAGGAACAGTCATGGTGTGCCACCACGGGGCGGGTCACTCTGCCCTCACGTTCGCACTGATGGCGCGAGAGGTCACAGAGCTTAGCAGAGAGCAATGTGGAGTGCTGGCTCTGGATTGCAGAGGACATGGTGCGTTGGTGATCCGGCTTATAAGTCCTACCACTCAGTACCTCGGATGTCTACAGGAAAGACAATTACAACAATCCCTAGGCCTGGACCTGAGGGCGGCGAGGAAGATTTCTCAATCGAGACACTCACGACCGATTTTGTGAACACGCTGAAGGTCGTGTACCCTGACCCGAGCACAGCTCCCAGTTTGTTGGTACGTCGCTGCTATCGAGCATGCTGGCGCACACTCCACGATTAGCGCTGATCTGGGAACAGCTGATAGGTCATTCTCTCGGTGGTTCAGTTATAGTGCGCGCATGCCCTCTGCTCCAAGAGCTCAAGTATCGTATCACGGGCGTTGCAGTCCTGGATATCGTTGAAGGTGCGCTTATTGCATGAGTCGATCCCTCAAGACACTGACATCCCGGACATTCCTGTGCTCCAATAATAATCTTCTCCGGCTCCTTACATTGAAACCATCACTTCATGACGCTTCACGCTCATCCATTGTGCCGCACTGCTCTTCGTATGACGGCCTGGTGAATGGGCGAATGAAATCCGCCGTTGCTGCGCGTGTGTTACACACGAATAAGAGTTCACCCTTGACGCTTTACCGATGATGCACTCCCTCCTCGACGCCCGCCCAGCTGGGTTCGGCAGCCAGGAGGAAGCGATTGAGTGGCAGTAAGCATCTTCCCCTATCCGATGAATCAGACCAACCATTTACGCTCTCCACTCATCCTCGTCTCAGTCTCAAGACCCATGCTCTACGCAACCCACTCTCGGCTCGTGTCTCGGTGCCCGCGATGATCCAGGCCGCGCCAGAGGGTTCAAACCCACCATGGGTCTGGCGCACGCCACTGCGGAGCACGGCGCCTTACTGGACAAGTACGTATTCCTCGCACTTGCACCTGATTTCCGAATTGCTAATGCGATGTGCGGAGGCTGGTTCACCTCTCTGTCGAAGCTGTTCCTCTCAGCGCGCACGGCAAGGCTCCTCGTGCTTGCGGGAACGGAGCGTCTCGACCGCGAGCTCATGATCGGCCAGATGCAGGGCAAGTTCCAGCTGAGCGTCATCCCCGGAGTGGGGCACATGCTGCAGGAGGTGGGTGTCTAAGCGCTGGTTGTGGATGATGAGCTCATCAGCACGGGCTTGCAGGACGATCCTAAGAGGCTTGCCGAGGTTCTCGTTGAATTCTGGAGGAGGAACGAGCGCGTCGTTCCTGGCGTTAAGAAGGTTGGGGAGCGTTGAACAATGCCATGTGTGTGTGAAGACGACAGAACAAGTCAATGGAAGAAGCATATATAAAGCCACTGTAGTATCCCGCAGACCCTGCTTGTACCTATAGATCTCGTATGTATACTATTTTCAGTCCAAGTTTCTATAGTCCGGCCTCTGTCAGCCACTGGCACAGGCTCCGAACTCACTGGTGGACAGCTCGTTTCCGAAACAGCACGTCTGCCTTGTGGTTCGGGACCAGCGACGCCGAGACCCACATTGGCTTTGGGATCGAGCGAGAATCGCCAGGGAGCTTGACATCGTACGTGACCACGATGTGGGCCAGCATCGTCTTCATCACCATAGCGGCGAAGAAGCGCCCCGGGCTATAGCACGCCATGTCAGCACCCTCTAGCATTCCACAAAACAGCGCGGCTCCGTGATACGCACCACGCGTGTCGCCCGTGCCCGAATATCAGGTAGTGATCGTCCGTCCTGGCCGAGTTGTCCTTCAGACCGTTGCCCTGCCCTGCATAGCGCCGCGGGTCGAATACCGTGGGGTCCGCGTAGAAGTCCGCGTCGAACTGGAGGTCGCGCGCTGCAGCAGCGACGAGGGTGCCCTTCGGGATGAACGTCCCGTCCGCGAACGTGTAGTCCTGCACCGCCTTGCGGTTCACCCCGACTGCCGCACGAGGGTCAGCGCTGTGCGTATGGGAGAAGAGGGGGAGCTTACTGGCGCCGAGCCCGGTGACGCGGAGGACTTCCTTGAGGAAGTCGTCGACGAGTTGCATGTTCCCGAGCGAGGCCTTGCTCCAGCCTTCCTCCCGGACGACGCGCTCGACCTCCTCCCGGAGCGCGGCCGCGTGCTCGGGGTACGCAGCGAGGTAGTACAGAGCGTGGGTGAACATCTGACGGCGGGGCGCGTGAGGACCTATACAAGGGTGCCATGAGGCCCGGGTACTGACCGTGGACGTCGTATGGAGTGCAGCGAAGTTGACGACGAGGACGCGGAGCGCGAGTGCGGGCACCGTCCGCTCGCGGCCTGGCGGCGCGCTTTCGATGAGCCACTGCAACAGGTCATTCTGAGAAGTCGACTGATTCAGCTCATTCCATAGAGCCGAAGGAAACATGCTCACGTGAGTACCCTTCCTGTCATCGTTCCCGTCTACTGTAGGCATGTCGGTGGCACGCAAGCGTTCCGTGATGGCAGACTCCAGTTGTCCGACGACGCGATTGATGATGGTGGGTATATTCCGGCAGAGCCTCGCGACGAACCTGTCCATACCGTAAGCGTCAGTTGTTCACGGTACGAGCGGGAAGAATGCGACGCACGGCTTCATGAACTCGGGGAAGAGGCCGATGAATGTACCAGCGACGATGATGTTCATCGTGAAGCTCTTGTTCACTGCGAGGTAGTCTGCATTCCTGCCTGATGACGCGGCGGATAAATGTTAAGGGGGGCAGGCCGCGACACGCATAGGGGCTACATACAGATGGGTAGACCGACGAAGACTCGATTGTTGACCCGGCACACGGCCTCCAGTGCGATGTCCGCGGCGCGCACACTTACCCACTCTGCCAAAACGCAGGGGAAAGACAGTCAAAGAACGGACACGTGCCGAAGATGCGGATCTCCTCACCGCTTGCGCCCTTCGCCAAGGGCACCTGGTCGGAGAAGGCAGCGACGACCTCGTCGTGGACGTCGTCGAACATCCGTCCCGCGTTGCGCACGAGACGCGTGCGGATCACGGAGAGGTGGTACGGGTTCCGCGCGACGTCATGGCCGAGGGTGTACGGGATCTGTATCAACTGCACCCACATCACCGTCCGCGCGGCACGGGCGAGGTGCGCAGCGACTCACGTCGAGGGAGGCGGCGTGGAACGAGAGGACGTCTTCGGGCGCCTTGGCAAGCTCCTCGACGGCCGCGGGCGAGGTGACGAGGACGCGCCATTGCCCGAGCTCGGCGTACCGGAAGCACCGGCCTTTGTACTGCCAGCGCGCGCGGTGAGTGGGCCGTCGGGACGAGGCCGGCGCGCGGGCTTACTTTGGTATAGCCCTCCTGGATGATGTCCACTGCGTTCGTGAGGGAGCGCAGCGCGCCGATGTAGGACAGGAGCGGGAGAGAGGGGCCGCCGACGGCGGGGATGTCGCGCATCTGCCGGAGATGATCAGATCCTGTGGTGCGCGACGGAGATGCGGGGGTGTTGCTCACCTGTCGATCACGGTCGAGGAAAAAAGCGTGGATGGCGTAGAGCACACCCGAGACAACAGAGACATAGAGTGCGAAAAGGAGAGCCATCTCGTCGGTTGGGAGCTCCTACTGTGGCACGGGTTGCCGAGGTGCCCTACGCAGCCACCCCCATGTTTTATAGTTATGTCTTGTCTACATGGGCGATACGCTGCAACTAGCCGCATGTGAAGTCCAAAGACATCTGCGCGGATAGGATCATCGTACAGACGCTTCATGTCCTTGGATAACCATGTCCGACCACGCGGGTCATATCTTCGTCGTCCCTCCTGACCAGCGGACATGGTGGGGTACCCTGCTCGAAGCAATGGGGACGACATCCCGCGGTGCTTGCGAGGCCCCGATCGTGAACTGCATGCTTCGTTCTGCGGAAGACAGTACGACACGGCGTGCAAGCTTCTTCGTGCGTCGAGGGTGGCTGACGGGAGGCGGAGGAGGGACCCTTGGGAACTGACTGGAGCCGCCTACAGCGCACTAGAACGCTGACCACGACAAGTTGTGCCGCGCAGCTGTGGTGTATGTTCTCAGTTGACGGACAAGGGGTGATAGTGTTCGCGTCGGGCTTCGATGTGGTACTCCGGACAGGACGGGCTGCAATCTGGGAGGACAATGGCAGATGCGCACTACGCCCGGGCATCTTGCGACTGGATAGCACTTGCAAAGACGCTGTCTCCGATGAGAGCCCAACTCGGATGTTTCTGGCGAGCGAGCTGTCCGAGGCGGACAGCCTAACCAGTCACCCAATGAGAACGAGTGCAACCCGGCGTCACGGTGATGTCAGAAGCGCACCGTGCGCAGTGCATCTTCGACCGTTGACCGTGGATGAAATTCCCATGTAGCGTCCATCCTTTCAACCCTTCTCCGTCGGCTGCCGTGAGAGTGCAGAGGTGCGCATGCAGCTGATCTTATCTTCGGCACCGATCCAGCGAGGCAGAGTACTAACGCTGTTCGTTGCAGCAACAAGGCACGGTGCCTGTGCTTGGGGAACTTGATGCTGCAGGGGTGCATGATGGATTGCATCTGTGAAGAGCAAAGTTTGGGTTGCAAGAGACGATGATAATCACCGCGGGGCATCTCAGCAAGCTGCGTCGCGACAGACGCATCTGTCAGGAGGCGTGAGCGGAGTGAGGCTCGGACTGGCCATGAAAGCGCTTGGTCAGCGGCCCGAAGATGCAAACCTTCAGTTCAAAGCAGGAGACATACAGTTGCTGCCTGCCTCCCCCCGGTGCTCTCATCTATTTTGAGCCGTTCTCACCTCCACCAATGTCCGAGCTGACGACCACTGATGCATGTCGTACCTATGCGGATTATGCGGATTCAGCTTCTACGCACAGTAGTCTTAGGAGACGGTCTACACGAGGGCAGGGCACGGCCCAGAGGGAGGATAGGATAGTCTCGCTGAACTCTGATCTAACAACCACTGTGCGAATTGGAGGTCAGCGGATAGGATGAGGATCCTGTGATACATGTAGCCACACACCTCTATAGATCCACTGCACCCAGTCTAGAGGCCACCTTCTCATATCCCCTCACTGCTTTTCTCTCCTGCCTCTGCTCTGTCTTCGACCTCACCGCCGAGGCCGGGACGTTCTCCACCTGAACGAGCTCCTTGACCCGCAGGATCTTTCCTGCAATGTCCGGCGTATGCCTGTGGTAGACTGTTTGCATCCTTCGATGTAGTCCGAGTGCGACGAGGGTGCCTTTTATATTTGAGGGTAGAGAGATGGCAGACCGTCGGAGGGTGATACGGTAGTGTGTGTTAGGCTCGACTTGCTCGCTGGCGTCGGTGCCAATGGTGCGAGCCCATTGTCGTATAGACTGTCTGCTTGCGGAGGAGGTGCGCAGGGGGAGTTTGGCGGAGAGGGTCGACCACATGCTCGATGTCGCCGGCGTCGTGGCGGTAGGCGACGAAGGGTGCAGAGCGTGTGACGGCCACAACGCGTAACGTCACCAGCTGTCACGTCACAGTCGCGTCTCAACACGGTGCGCGTCGCGGTCACGCTGTCCCGCCAGTCCACTGTCCGACCACGACGACCACGACGACCGCGTCCCTCTCTCCTCGCCCCCTCTCGCGCAGTCTCCCACTACAAACTTGGATCGCAACTTATCTATACTCCGTGATAGCATCGTCACAAAACCCTGGACAGTCTCTTCCTCGGAAACACCAGCCCGCAGACTCGCGGAATAACGCAACATGAATCGCAGGAGGACGAACAAGTCTGCAAAGGTATGAAACATATGACTCGTGAAGTGAATATTTCAAACACGCGATACAGGTACCAAATGTGAAGCTGCGGCCTGCAGCCCCTGCAGACCGAAGGAACAGGAGCCGCACTGAGACGCCTCCGCTGTGGGCTCATGATCCAACACTCGACTCTGAGCAAGAAGTCAGTGCGGTCGACCTATGCCCAAGACCATTTCAGGGAGTGGTCATATGTGCTACGGGGATAGAGGACAAGGTAAGTTGGCCTTCACACTTCCCGTGCACTCTCCCGCTTGCACCAGCCAATCACTTGTACGGCTGGGCTTGCAAGCTGGTTTCTTCTATCTTTTCCACTCTTGCCATCGGTGCTCATCAATCTACGTTGCGTAGACAAGTCTGTTCAAGAACGCAGTAGAGCTTGGAGCCCTCGTCACTGGTGACCTAACCGACAGGGTAACACATCTGATAGCCTCAGAGCCAGGTAGTGCAAAGTATAGAGTAAGTGCATTTCTGGTCGTAATTGGCTGTGCTTCATCTTGGGACATGTAGTGCGCACTGGAAAACAGGATCCCCATCATGCACCCGGACTGGATCACGGAGAGCTACGAGATCTGGCTGAGGGGAGACGACGTAGAATTGGATGCTGTACGTTCTTTCATTTCAGTCCAAGTGGTTTAGTCGTTGAACATCACTCTAGAGCATTGCAAGGCATCGACTTCCCATCTTCACCGGAGTGGTGCTCTGCCTCTCCGGCATCGACGACATGGAGCGTCGAACACAGATCAACCGCCTCGTCACGAAACACGGCGGGAAGTACGTCAAGATCATCGAACGTCCCGTGAAGGTGACGCACCTTGTGTGCGGTAGCGCGACAGAGGACGAGACGGAGAAGATGAAGTACGCCGAGAAGTTCAACCAGCGAGGGGAGGCGAAGATCCGCATCGTCTGGGAGGAGTGGTTCTGGGACTCGCTCGACTTTGGCGGTACGCTTTCACAGGTGTGCTCGTGGATTGCAGCGCTGACCAGTCGACAGGGAGGTTCGACGAAGCGAAGTACTTGGTCTCGAATCCACGTCCACAACGTAAACAGCTACCACCAGATCGTACGCTTCCACCGTATTTCTAGCACATTGCCCACCTGACTATAGTCCGCAGGAGCAACTCCACCACCACCATCCTCCTCTCCCCAGCCCCCCAGCTCCCAACCCGTCCCCCACGCCGACCGGAGCAACCCAACCGACCTGCTCTCCGCCGCGAAGAACGACGCAGAGGAGATCGGCTCCGCACGGCGCGTGCCGGCGGAGATGCTCGCGATCTGGGGGAGCCTGCTCAAGGGGCGCGGCTTCGAAGTGCAGGCGGGCCGGCTCGTGCGCAGCCCGACCAAGGCGCGGGACGCGCAGCCCGCGGTCCGCGAGGAGGAGCGCAGGGAGAGCCGGGGAAAGACGCAGAGCGCGCTCGCGCTGTCGTCGCTCCGGCGCGCGAACTCGTTCGCGCCGGTCGGGCAGGGCAGAGACGAGCCGGGGACGAGGCTGCCGTTTAGGCGGACGACCACGACGGCCGCGGTCGCTGCGCAGTCGTCTTTCCTCGCACACCCTGCCGAGGCCTCTGCGCGTGCGGGGCCGTCCCGGCCCTCCGAGAGCGAGAAAGAGGAGGCGAGGGCCGTGGACGGCGGTGCGCCTGAGTTGCGTTGTAGCTCGCTGTTCAAGGGCCTCAGGTTCCGCGCGGTGGGTGAGGCGCAGGGGCCCAGCGTGAAGAGTGCCATCAAGGAGTGCGGCGGCACACTGGTGAACGAGCTGGACGAGGACGTCGACTTCATCATCGTCCGATTGGTCAGGTGGGCTCCTGCATCTCGCCCGATTCGCTCCTGCTGGCTGACCGCTCTGTCTACAGCGGGAGCAACTTTTATCGCCAGGAGGTGGATGAGGACGAGCGCAGGAAGTACCGGACGGAGTGCTGGCTCGAGCGGTGTATATTCGACGAGCGGATATGCCCCCCGGACGAGCACGTCACCTTCCTCCCGCTGAGCATCCCCATCCCCATCGAGGGTAAGGTCTTCCGCATACTCCAACCATCAGATGCTGACCCATATGGCAGGCTCCGAGCGGATCGTCCTCAGCTACTCAGGCCTCGACCAGTCAGAAGGATGCTGGATCCGCCGGCTCTCGCGCGCACTGGGGATCACGCTCGCGCCGACCTTCTCCCGCCACTCCACGCACCTGCTGTGCCCCAGCCGACAGGGCGCGAAGGCGGAGAAGGCGGTGGAGTGGGGTGTCCCGATCGTGGACATGGCCTGGCTCGAAGCGATCGCGCGGACGGGCAGCATCCCGCCGGTGCAGTCTTCTGGAGAGTCGGCGCAGGAACCCGGGTCTGAACAGGAGCCCCCGCTGGCTGAAGGGGATGCTCAACCTGGAGTGGATCGCGAGGGGAAAGAACGAGCGACCATAAGTGCGGAAGCCACGATGTTAGATATCACGAATGGTAGGCTCTTACACACCAGTTACCCCCGCTCCCGCTGACCAGTGAACCCAGATGTATCAGGAAGTAGGTCGAGCCGCGATGCATGGTTCTGCGAACCCAAGACTCACCAGCTCGTCCCAGGCACAGAGGCCACCCAGCCAAACGTAGAGTCGTTCGGCCAGCCAAATGGGCTGCTCGGTGGTCAATGGAAGCCACCCGCCACTCCGCCTCAGGCCAGCCGGACACCCCGCAGCCTCCCCCGCACCTTCACAACAGACTCGGCCACCTCCGCGCACGTCCTCGTCAAAGACAGCCGCGCGCCCTCCATGGCGAGCCTCCCGCCCCCGCTCCCCACCCAGCGCGTGCCGTCCTCGGAGTCGCCCTCCCCGCTGAAGCACCCCGGGCCCACGAGCGTGCCGAGCTCGCCTACTAAACCCCCGGGAGGCACCCCCCGCACGCTGAGTGAGGACACGGGGTCGTCACTCGGGAAACGGCCGTCGACCGAGGACGAGGGCTCCGAAAAGGCGCAGACGTCGCGCGCTGGAAAACGCGCGCGGCCGCCGTCCAGGACCAAGGTACGCATTCCCGCTTCCTCTGTGTACTTCGAGAGCCCCCATCTGACGAGTTGAGGCAGTCGCTTTCGTTCACAGACAGTGCCGCAGTCACTGCTGAGATTGACGGGTTCGACCCGGACGTCCTCGGCGGCTCAAACCGGTTCAGCGTCGCGGAGGCGGAGGCGGCGGGTCGGAGTCTGCATATTGGCTACGAAGACCCCGGGCAGCATGCCGAGAAAAGGAAGCTGCTCAAGCTGCTCACGACGCACAGAAAGGAACCTTGGGAGCTCGACGAGGCCGACGCACCGCCCGCGCAGGCGGCGCCGCCGGTGGCGAAAGCGAGGAAAGGCCCGGCGCCCAGGCGGCGTGCGAGGAATGCTGGGTTTTGATACCTTCTCGATGTGATTACCTGACGATGGGCACGATCTGCGGACAGCATCTACACACCATGTATCGACAATTGTATTGTACCCCCAGTATATTTCTTTTAGGGAATAATTCAGAGAGGCCTCGATGGTCCTCCTGCCAGTGGTGCGCATTCTCGTATGAGCCATTCGCTCCTATGGCATCAATGGGCACGTCGCTTCGAGGCGAGGAGACCAAGATGTGTGTCCAAGCTGTTCATCTCGGTCAGTTGAGACCTAGCACCTCACGCAAAGTGAGAGCCAGACGATATAAGAATCCTAGCCCGTTCTGCCCGACGAGGATCCACATCAACCAGCAGATGAAAGCTCTAGGGAGCCACTGCAGTAGCGCACTCTCGAGAGCACCAGCTCCCAGTGTCATATATCGCGGCGGCTTGGGCTTCAGGGCCTGCTTCACCACTTTGCGCGCGAACTGGTCGGCGGTGAGGGAGAGCGGGCCCGCAGACACGTTGAGGGAGTTCACCATCGCGTCGAACCACGGCCGGTATAGGCTGTCATCCCGCAAGCTCAACTCGTCCAGGGCATGACCGGCAATGTTGGTCTTAACGCCGCCTGGGGAGATGTGCATGACGTGGATGTTGAACGGTGCGGCCTCCATGTAGAGCACTTCTGATATGCGAACAAGCGCGGCTTTCGACGCGCCGTAGATACCACCCCATGGTGCCGGTCTGGACGAGGAGACTGAGCGGCGGAGACAAGAAAGAGGGAGGGACTCACATCTCTCCTACGATTGAGCCTATGTTGACGATTGTTCCGCGCTTCTTGGCTGCCATATGCGGGAACACCGCCTGCGACAGGCGTAGGGGGCCGAACACGTTAGTATCGAACGTCTTCTGCGCATCAGTGAGAGACGTCTCCGCTAGAGGACCTGTTCGAACGGCTCAGACTAAACTGCGCACTCGACGTGAGTGTCAGTGACTTGCCTGCATGCGGTCGGCCAGCGTTGTTGACGATAATGTCGATGCTGCCTTCGCGCTCCAGCACAGTCTTCACTACTTCAGATATGTCGTCGTCCGAAGTCACATCCAATTTCAAGGTAGAGATCCTCGCATCCTCAAAGTCGCCCATGGCCTCCATCCTACGGGCGGTTGCGTATACTTTACATCCATACCGCGCAAACTCTAGGCATCTACGAATGAACGATCCACGCTATCAACTCACTGATCCTCGGAAAGCATGAGAAGAGGTGAACCCACAGAGAGTACCCGATGCCGCCCTTGGAGCATCCTGTGACAAGGACGACTCTGCTGTGCATGATAGGTGCGGTGATGTGCTCAGACAGTCTTGTCGCGAGGCGACAGCATAACGAGCAACATTCGTGCGCCAGTGTGCGAAACACCGCACACTTCGAGTCGCACGATGGCTGGGGTGCAATGAATCATAGTGGTGCGGATGCAACGGCACACGGACGGTCTGTCATATAGAACATGGAGCTCCCAGAGTTGAGACTCGGATATCCGTAGTGTTGTCGCGCCGCGGTGTCTCTGCACGCTGAGCGAGTCGGGCGAGCGTCGGCATTTGCCTTTCTGGTCATGTTCTCGACGCTCGGAGGTTGCCGAAATCTGAAAACTAGACACAGATCTACTCCCCGATGCAAGGCCCTCGGCTACCAGTTCTCCCCAAACTATTTGCTTCCCTGCTCTGAAAGTTCATCACGATAACACAGAGTCACAGCATGGAGATCTCGGTAAGTGACTGCATTGCTAGAACATGGGTATCGCTTACAAGCACTCAGGTAGGGCTCCAATGCATTGAACCGGTCAATGCAAGGCCTGTGGTCTGCTCATCGCCGCGCCAAAATCAACCTGAACTCACCAGCCGACTCTCCTCCTATATCTACTCCGACTACTATGGAAGACCCGGTCACACCGATTCCTAATTCCGATGCACCGAACGTAGAGGCATCTACCTCGTCGGTGGTTCCTCGCCCTACGGAAGGCGAGCCGCCCTCCACATCGCCCTCAGAGTCCAGACCCGCAGTTCCCCCAGCTGTCAACGGAAAAAGACGAACGCGTGTGGGGAGAACTGGAGAGGAGAGCAACAAGAGGATGAAGCTATCGTCTCAGTCTGGAGGCACCACGGTGAAAGATTATGCCCCGCCTAGCACACGGCTGTCCGACCTGGGAGGGGTGGATGCGTGCATTGAGAAGATGCTCGAGCTCGTTGCAATGCCCCTCTGCCACCCCGAGATCTATATTCATACGGGCGTGCAGCCTCCTAGGGGCGTACTCTTGCATGGTCCACCAGGTTGTGGTAAAACGTTGTTGGCGAACGCGATCGCTGGGGTGCGTCCTGTCTAATATGCAACGCCCCGTCCATTGATGTGCTCTCAGGAACTCGGAGTACCTTTCATCAGCATCTCCGCTCCCTCTGTGGTATCAGGGATGTCGGGCGAGTCCGAAAAGACCCTGCGGGATACCTTCGAAGAGGCAAAACGAATCGCGCCATGCCTTCTCTTTATCGACGAGATTGATGCTATCACACCCAAACGTGAGAGTGCACAGAGGGAGATGGAGAGACGGATAGTTGCACAGTTCCTCACGTGTATGGACGGTAAGTGCGACGCGTGTAATACAAATCAACAGGCTAACGCCCCCAATAGATATGTCTTGGGATAAGACGGACGGGAAACCCATTGTTGTCATCGGCGCTACCAACAGGCCTGACTCCCTTGATGCTGCTCTGCGGAGAGCAGGCAGATTTGACCACGAGATAAGCATGGGCGTGCCAGACGACGAGGCACGAGCGCAGTAAGCGTCTGCCTCGCTCGCATCTCGGATCGTGACTGACGGTGCCCATAGGATCCTCCGTGTGCTATGCTCTAAGCTCCGCCTTGAGGGCGATTTCGACTACACAGCGCTGGCAAAGGCTACGCCGGGATACGTCGGTGCCGATCTCACAGCCCTGACCGGTGCAGCGGGTATCATAGCTGTGAAGCGCATCTTCCAGCAAATATCGGATGGTACGCTTGTGATCCCAGACGACGTGCAGCAACAACTCGCGTCGGCGGAGGGCGACGTATCCATGCAGGTCGACGCGCCATCAGTCGAGACCGAGCCGCAAGCACCTGCAGCGCCAAACAAGCCTGTGCCGTTCGCCAACTTCGATCTTACAACGCCCACCGCATCCTCCATCATCCACTTTCTGCGTGCACACCCTTCTCCTCTGACGCTCGAGCAGCTCTCTCCGCTATGCATCACCTCCGCAGATTTCCACGCCGCGCTGAAGCAGGTGCAGCCGTCCGCGAAGCGGGAGGGCTTCGCGACAGTCCCTGACGTCACTTGGGCGGACGTCGGTGCGCTACACGCGACGCGCGAGGAACTGCACATGGCGATCGTGCAGCCGATACGGCGGCCGGAGCTATTCAGGAGCGTCGGCGTCGAGCAGGCATGCGGCGTGCTCATGTGGGGCCCGCCTGGGTGCGGGAAGACGCTCCTGGCGAAGGCGGTGGCGAATGAGAGTCGAGCGAACTTCATCAGCGTCAAGGGTCCGGAGCTGCTCAACAAGGTGAGCTATCGATGCCCAAGTCTTACTCCTTGCCGTAAGTAACCGGTTCTGTGTAGTATGTGGGCGAGAGCGAGCGCGCGGTGCGCCAGGTATTCTCGCGCGCTCGTGCATCCGCACCGTGCGTGATCTTCTTCGACGAACTAGACGCCCTGGTCCCGCGGCGAGACGACGCGCTCTCGGAGTCGTCCGCGCGCGTTGTGAACACCCTCCTCACCGAGCTCGATGGCCTCGACGCGCGTCGCGCGGTGTATGTGATCGCGGCGACGAACCGGCCGGATATGATTGACCCCGCGATGTGCCGCCCGGGTCGACTCGACAAGCTGCTGTATGTCGACCTGCCGAGCGCGGAGGAGCGCGCAGAGATTGTGCGTACGCTCATGCGCCGCGTGCCCCTTGCGGATGAGCAGGCGCGTGCGGCGGTGGAGGCGATGGTCCGCGAGCGCGGGGAGGGGTACAGCGGCGCGGATCTCGCTGCCGTCGTGCGCGAGGCGGGCGTCGTGGCTCTGCGGAGAACGCTTGGTGCGCTGGACGAGATGGAGCGGGGGGCTGGGGAAGGGGGCGCAAGCGAGGAGGCGAGGATTGTGGTGGGTGTGCAGGACTTTGAGCGGGCGTTGCAGAAGGTGCGGCCGAGCGTGAGCGCGGCGCAGCGCAGGAAATATGCCAGCTTGAGTGTGAAGTTGAGTGGGAGTGGGATGCCGGTGGGTGTAAAGGCGGCCGAGGGCAAAGAGGGCGAGAAGCAAGACAAGCAGGGTGATTTGGCGGAGAGCTAGAGGTCTTCATAAGCATTGGTCCTCATCAGCATTGGAGGTCACATAGGCTGTAGTAGATATTTGCTCGCTATCTCAGTAGCATTCTCATGACCCTCGTACATGACTCATCACAGATTCGCTTAACGGAGTCGATTCTGCTGTCTCATTGGCACTCCGAGTGGCATAACGGACACTTCAATCTCATTCACGTATAGCGAGTGATAGCAGACGTTGAGCTACAAGATGCCAGTTCATTCCCAATCCTCCATGCCCTCGTCAACTGAACGCCTGCCCTTCCACACCTGCCACGGTTTCTTGTCCTTAGGATCCTTCTTGTGGTACTTCGGGGGAGGGTTAGGGTCCTTCACCGAGTACTTGGGCTTCGGGCCGTTGTGAGGGTCGTGGGGGGAGTACGGGGGCGGGTCGTCGCGGTTACGCGCTTCCAGAGACTCCATCTCGTCGACGGAACGCCTACCCTTCCACACCTGCCACGGCTTCTTGTCCTTGGGATCCTTCTTGTGGTACTTGGGAGGCGGGTTGGGGTCCTTCACCGAGTACTTCGGCTTAGGACCGTTAAGCGGGTCGTGTGGCGAGTACGGGGGTGGGTCGTCGCGGTTGCGTGCCTCCAGCGCGTCGACCTCGCCGAGAGCGCGCTTGCCCTTCTTCCAGAACTGCCACGGCTTCTTGCCGTTAGGGTCCTTCTTCGAGTACTTGGGTGGCGGGTTGGGATCCTTCCTGGAGTACGGGGGCGTTGGCCCGTTGATGGGGTCGAAGGGGTGGTACGGTGGTGGGCGGTCCTCGTGCGTGCGCGCCTCGAGCCATTCCATCTCATCGAATTCCCGCGCCTCGAGCTCCGCCTCGTCGAAGCCCCGCGCGTCGTACCACCGCAGGTTCGCGGGCTCGCGAGCAGCGAGGAACTCGTCGTCCTCGAGCGCGCGCACGAGCAGCTCGACATCCTCGAGCGAGCGCGGTGCGTTGGAGCCCCAGAACTTGTTCTTGGGCTGCTGCTCGGGGTGTTTCTTGTGCGGATCCTTCTGGCGGTACTTCGGGATCGGGTGGGGATCCTTGACGGAGTACTTGGGCTTCGGCCCGTTCACCGGATCATGTTGGCTGTAGTGCGGTGGGTCATCGTGGTTGGTGCGGGCTTGGAGTCCTGCCGCGATCCTGGGCACGGTATCAGATCGTGGCGTTATGCCGAGGAGAGAAGGCCTACCCGGAGTACTCGAGAGGGAGGGAAAGGACCGCTGCTGGGACGGAGGCAACGGTCGCGAGGAGGAGGGAGAATGTGGTGGCGAAGCGCATCTTGGATTATCTGCAGGTGGTGGACGGCACCACAGTCGTGAATAAGAGAGTGAAGGTCGTTAGAAATCCAGCGGGGCTAATGGTAGGGATGGTCAGCACCGTGCAGGGAGCATACAGACAAGGAGAGCGAAACTCACCAACCAGTGCCGCCGCCTTCAGTGAGCTCAGAAAAGAAGCAGCTGAGCTGGGGGACATCGACCGCCTGCCTCTGCTTTTAAGGTCTAACAGGCATCTTGGCGAGTACGTCGGTCATCCGAGGCACCGTGTTGCAGTCTTCTTGATGGTGCACCGGTCTGTGTTCTCGACGAATTACCGATAGAGTTGAAGGACGTATCAATCTGATGCAAGGGGCGAACTGGCTGGGCTGAAATTTCAGCCACATGCCCGACTGTGGCGAAGTTGCAGTAGAACTGCCTATTCGGGATGCACACCAGGGGGATCTGAACATCATCTCGGCCGGAGGGAGCCCGCCAGATGATTGCGCGATGGTGTTCGACGCAACGAACTGTCAAAAGCATCAGGCTATCAAGCACACCGTCGAGATGCTGTGCCCAGCGTGTTGCCGAGACCATGTGTACAACGACGCTCTCCTCTCGTATGCAGTAGCGTGCAGGCGAAGGAACAACGGTGGCGGTGTGGTACACCACTTAGTCTGTGCGCGTGAAACACACTAGAATAGGGGGGCAAAGACCGCTATCAGACGAAGGTACCTGCAATCAAGCTCGATCTTGTGACCCTGCTAGTCGCCAGCATGCACCTTGAGGCCCGATGGCCTCGCAGCTTTGCCAAAGGGTATGACATGCTCCAGAGTCCGATGTCCTCCCTTGTATACTTACTCATGACAATCTTGCTACAGGCCAGGGTATAACCTCGTGAAGCTAGTACTAGGTTCAACTTCAGATCTCAGATCAAGGCTCACCGTTTCAAGATCTATTATATTAGTATTGTGCTGCGAAACTGCAGGTTGTTTGGCTTTGCTTACACCCCTGCTCTAAATGGTAGTTACATCCCCCGCGTCTTCATCGCTGCGGCTTGTGATTGTAGTTCTCGTACTCAAAACCCCTTGCTCCCTCGTCCTACTTAGACCATTCCGAATTGTCTGTGCATATATTTCCATCTAAATTAGAGATTGTATGTGTACATATCGTCCACTGAGACAACTTTTTTGCATTCATTGTAATGTCACGATCCCCGGGGCCTGAGGCCTGCGCCTGAGTGCACTGGCACAATATTCCTTACGTCTTCGTCTTCGTCCAGTTATTTGAATCGTGTGCCCATGTTGAGGCCCCATTATCTTGTACCTTGTATACACTGACATACCATCACATATGAGCCAAATACTTCATTCAATGAAGTACCAGTGATCATGAGCCCTGCATGTCAAGCTGGAGACCTGCCACTTCAGAATTATGAGCATTGTATGTGTAATACCCGGAGGAAACTGGAACAGACCGAATTCACACCAGCCTATCCGACACTTGTTAAACACGTCCCAGTAAACCATCGTTACCACACTATACTTCAACACAACCCTTAGGGCGAATCACGCCTCTTGGTAATAATCTCGGCCGCCAGTCCATAACCCGGCAAGCAGAGCGGGCCAGCCCCTTATAGAGGCTATGCTTGTGCCTGCAGACAAAGTCGCTAAGTACTCTGAGAATTCTGAACAAGCAATGCATTTACAAGTACAAGTAGCTCACGAGTTGAAGTCACATATGGTACTAGAAATATCCTACCTCGCTTCCCACAAACACTGGTCACTGTGACTATCGCAAGGTTACGTCCGGCGACCTCGCTGGCGCCGCTGGATATGTACTAGGTCTCTTTTCATTCACGTGTGCTGTCCGCGCAATGAAGTAGAGGTATCCAATGAGCATGAATGTATCAAAATCTCAAGCTATATGATCTGTAGATTGAAGGATGCTGTTGAAAAGTACTGAGAAATCTCGACAGACGATTCGGCCCCAAGGTTGCAATGGGGAGGAGCTGGGGAGTTGGTACACTGATTTCGGCTTACTACACAAATATTACTACACAAACATTACTAATATAAGCGCTCCCAGAATGACTAAGGGTCACTAATCGGTTCTGGGGGCAAAATTGGCGTCTATCTGTCAAAGATAGCAGCCTGACTCAGCCGCTCCCCCACATATAAGAACCCCGTACTCCAGTAGTCCCTCCTGCATACCGCCATGAACTTCCTTTACCCTCACACCTCCATTGCCTCAGTCACAGTCTATCGTAAGGTAGCGCAAGTTGTACGGCATTTCTCCGTCGATCTCCAGGTGCGTCAAGTCATTGTCCTTCTCGTCTTGTCTCAACAAGAGTCATCGCACGCGTATGGTGCTGTGTGCTACGCATTAGGCGGGTAGAAATGTAGTGATTATCAGTCACTTGTCTAGCGGCATAGACGTTCAGTCGTTGCAAGTTTCGCGCTTGACCGACAATGCGAGTGTGTTAGACACACAGTGCGAAGTTGGCTCGTTGAACGCATCTACTTATGTGGACAACGACAGTGAGACGCGCCGTTCCTTGTTGTTGCGAAAGCGCGAGTTAGAGGATGAGCGTAAAGTCCATGATCAGGGCTTGAGTCTCTTCGTTGACTACGCGCGTACGCTCAACAGCGCGCACACCGCACCCGGTGACGCTGTTAACTTCCTTGATGCGTTCATGGCGGGCAGGCGGTCGACTGTTGCCGCAATACGCAAACTGGATGATGAGATTGCTGAGGTCGACAAAGCACTGAAGGGCCCAGTGAGGGATCCCAGTGTCAGGGGAGATGTGAACGGAAGGGCGACCATAATTATCGTCGCTTCTGAGCCTTGTGCCGCTGAAGCAGACATAACATACAGTGAGTTTTGTAACCTTGCATTCCATCGCCAGTTACATTGAGCGTCGTTTGTATTGTAGATGTCAGGGATGCGAGCTGGGAGCCGTACTATAACTTGCACGCGACCACCATCAATGGCCAACCAGCCCCCACTGTGTCCTTGCAGTACAACGCCCGCGTAACTCACACCTCAGGCGAAGACTGGACCGACATCAGCATGAACTTTGTCGCGGCCGATGTACCCCGGCGAGGGTGTAATGCTGACGTACCATCTGTCGCCCCTCGCAAGCTGCACCGTCTGCCGGCGCATTTTGCTTCTGGCTTCCCGAACGGACGTGGGGCGTTCACCACTCAAACTGCCAGCACGACTGCTTTCGCGTCGAATGCCAGCACGATTCCTCCTTCCCAGGCAACCTGTGGGAGTCTATTCGGTGGACCAACCGCTGTCAGCATGAATCGTGACCTCGCTTTCGGTGCTCCTTCGTATGGTGGATTATTCGGTAGCACCCCGCTCTCCGGCGCGTCGCAGGGACAAGGCTTCTTTGGGCAGGCGGCACCTGCTGCTCCGCCTACTTCGAGTCGTCAGCCTCTGATCGGACAGGCCTCACCTACCACTGCAGATTCTCAGGCTGCATCTTCGGGAGGTGAGCTTTTCGGTAGCCAGGCGTCGAAGCCTGCCACCGGCTGGGGATCGTTCTCGCCCACTCCGCAGGCTTTCACGTCCAATGCCCCTAGCCTCTTTGGAAGTTCCACACAAATCGCGAAGCCGAGGATCGACGATGGCAGTAGCAGTGCCGTCAACGGAGCGATCCCTGACATGCGCGTGGACGCAATTGGCGAGACAGTAGTAGTCCGCGAGAGCAAGTCTACGCGCGACGTGCAGCTCGCTGCGGCAACCAAGGCGAGCGTCGCGAGCGACGGGATGGGGCACGCCGTCCCCATCACTTCGCTCGTGCTCGCCGCCTCGTTCACGTGGGTGTGCGTACCGCGCTCCCGCGCCGCTGTGTTTGTCGAGTGCCACACCAAGAACTCCAGCGCATATACCCTCGTTGCGGGGCCTCTCACGATATACGTCGACGGACAAGAGCTAGCGAAGATGACGTTGAAGGTGCGTTGCGCATACTGGAAACAAAGGTGCATCAACTCGTACTGATATAACATAGGACATCAAACCGCAAGACACCCTTGTTGCCCCGCTGGGTATGGACGACGCCGTGCGCGTTGTGCACCGGCGCACGGCACGCACAGAAGAGGCACCTGAGCGGCCGTTCGTGGAGCGCCTCTGGACGACGGCGTGCACGTCGCGCTACGCTGTGACGAATGGGCATGCGTTCACCATCCCGCGGTTCCTCCTGCGCGACGCTCTGCCTGTCTCCGCAAACCCGCAGATCGCGATAGTGGTCAAGGCCGTGCGCGAGAAGGATCCGCATGGTGTGGATAGTGGCTTCGCCGCGGAAAGCATGGAGGGTAACGCCGTGCTCGGTGAGAATGTCCGTGAGCCACAGGGCAAGGAAGGCGAGGGCCTGTTTGAGTGGGTGCGCGTCGTGGCAGCTGGGCAGACGATCATGCTGCAAGCTGAGTGGGAGATCAATACGCCATCTGGTGTCTCCTGGGAGGAGATGCCAGTCATGAAATCGTAGATGAAGCCGCCCACCGACCCATGGTCAGACTTCATTCTTCGGTCTCCACTCTTGTTCTCGTCGGATATCAATGTCGCACCAGTGGGCACGGCGATCGCGTACCAGTCCCGTATTTCTTGGTCCCTCATGTAATCACGCGCGAATTGCTCCGATAGCGCCCCAAATGTATATCATCCGATCGAGTGTACTGTCATCATTTTGTTGTTCGGGGAGAAGGGTAGCAGATGACCTCGTTGTACATAGCACCTATTGTAGGCTTCCGAATGTTCATGAAATGGTTCCGTATTCTCAGGCCTCTGGCTGGGTGGTCGATCAACAAACCTCGGCGGCCATTGCCCGCTCATCATACATCATCCTTGACGAGACGTCCTCCAACGTGAGCACGAACAAAGCCGAATGTCACAATACCGTGCAACACAGCGCTTAGTATAAGCGTATCATCTGAGTCTATATCACCCTCCGCGATGAACCATGTAGGCCGAAGGCGCATTTAATTGCAGTGCGAGAGTTCGAGGTTGCGGGAGCACGCAGTCAAGCTGGTATTCCCCAGTGCTAGGGCCTGGACGTCTTCATCCTTGAAGCAAGTTGCGGCTGCTCAGGGCTGATTGATGACAACTCAGTTGGCCACGGCTTCGTCCATTGGTATTCTTAACTCTACAGTACATGCCAATCATCACCATCAACACTGACCTGTAACTACACCAGAAGCAGCGGCCTCCTTCATGAGATCTGCACATTTCTCGGCGAATGCATACACGACTGCCTGCGGATGTGCCGCCGGGCAGTTCGGAAACACGCTTGCATCTGCTATACGCAACTTTCGCACACCGTGCACGCGTAGCTCGTCGTCGACCACACCCGGATGCATTCCTTCCTCGGGGGCCATCCGGCAGCTGCTGGAGTAGTGGTACATTGTCTCCGCATTATTGTCGATGTACGCGTCCAGTGCGGCATGGCTCGATATATCTGGAGCTAGTGTCGCGTCCAGAGGGTAACCGTCAACGCGCAGCTGGTTCGCGACAGCGGAGACGACGCGGAGGGCGGTGCGGAGGGCTTGACGATCTTCCGGTGCAGTCACATATCGCAGGTCACATATAGGGCTGTCGAACGGGTCGTGAGATCGCAGGCGGAGATGGCCCGCTGACTTTGGCGACAGCAGGCCAGAATCGATTCCAAAGGTCCCTTTGGAGTGATCTGTGCCAGGTCTCCTAGGATCCCCAAGGGTAGACTGCAAAGGGATAAATGTCATCATGGATCAGAAACCTGGCTATGTCACCACATACGATCATCACACAAATGTCGGGCACATTCTTGACGTTATGGGGATCCTGTTCATCTGCGGACAGCGGCCTCGGCTTCCCATCAAGCCCAATCACTCCAGAGAGGCTGAAGATCTCCGTCTCGACCACGAACAACCGCAAGTATCCTGTGCCGTATCTCAGGTAACGGTACAATTCACATAGCGTAGTGAGTGGTCTGCGAAAAAGAGCATAGAGAGAATCTTCCATTGGACAGTTGTAGGACGACTGGAGGAGGACATGGTCTTGCTATCGGGAGATGAGTAATGAGAGGATTGGAGTAGCACGCATTCGGCGCACCAGATAGTCTCCCACTCCTGGAGTATGCCTGACAACCGGTATGCCTACCTCTTGCAGGTGCTCTTGGGGTCCGATCCCACTAACCCGCCGACACTGAGTATCAGATGCACCAGACAGAAAAAGGACGGACCTCAGGAGAAGCAACTGGGGCGTACGCAATGCCCCACAGCAAAGTACGATCTCTCGCTTTGCGGTGATTGTCCTCGTCGCCCCCTTCCCATCCACACGCTGAAGCTGCACCGCCTCCGCACTCACCAACCTATCTACGACTCCAGAACACTCGACCTTCGTCGCAATCACATTACAGCAGACGTGCAGATTCGGTCTGTGTATGACAACGTCAGGAGGGAGGAACGCCCGAAAGGACGAGTGGCGTCGGCCCCGCGCGTCGAGCGTGTACTGCAGCTTGTTGACGCCACTGCTTGGTTCGACTGGCGTGTTCATGTCGGTCGTCTGGTAGAAGCCAATCTTGCGTGCCGCTTCCGCGGCCCTGGTACAGCAGTTGTTCATGAGACTGGTGCCACCACCTCGCTACAACAACAGACCTGACTGAGCATCCATGCGTGTAGTCTTTGAACGCGCGCACGTCAAGCGGGCCTATATAAGCGTACCAGCCATCAGCATCCTTCAATATTGCAGCAGGCTAAACGTAGTACCATCCGAGCCATGGTGTTCTTGTGACGAAACGCCCACCCAATGCTGCGACGCGAGCAAGTAAGGCTTCATCTCGTTGTATGACCACCCTTTTCTTCCCTGCTCGCTCCACGCGTTATACTGCGCGGGCGCGCCGCATGTATACACGTTGCAGTTGATGCGTGACGTGCCGCCCAGTCCACGGCCGGTGATGAGCGACCAAGTGCGCTGAAGCCGACTATCCTCAATGCTGTCGAAGACAAGGCTGTGCGCGCTGGTCGAGAGGTGGTGCATCGAGGTGAGTGGGGTGCTATCGAGGAAGCTATGAGGGATATGTCAAGCAGGAAGGCAAGGGGAGAGGGACAGGCATTTACGAATCGGAGGCGTCCCCTCGTTCGACGAGGAGTACAGAGTACCGTGCATCGTCGCTCAGCCTGCGTGCGAGGAGGCATCCGGCCGTGCCACCTGCAGCGTGAACGCAATTGTGAAAAGCCCTACCTAATACGTAGTGTGTAGACTCACCTCCCACCACGATATAGTCGTACTGAAATCTTAACTCGCCAAGGGCTTTGGTGGGGTAACTGCTTGTGAATGGCCACATGATAGTCGAACAGGTCAAGCGAGCGGACTGGACATGGAAGGGTCTCAAGGTTTGGGGAAGGGCAGAAACCGTTGCGACGCGTATGGTCTTGACGTCTAAATATGGAGGACGGCCTGCATGGGTTTCACTCGCGCTGGTGATGTGTATCTGTGTATAGCTTCTGAAAGATCCAACTCAGCTTACGCGAACAGTCGCAGATTGCGAGCAGGACGGTGCCGAACTAATCACAAGAGTGCCCGCGCATATCGAAGCCGTCAACGGTGTCACTGATGAACTGGGTCCGAAACCCAAGAACGCCCAAGGGCTCGTCCTCTATGAAAAACCCAGAAAGATTAGATGCACATTCAGTTCATCTATGTGTTAGTGCATCTACTCGTCCTGTACCACAATGCTTGTAACCTCCGTAGTCGCCGTGTTCCCGTTCATCGCACGGCGCCGGTCGACCTCGACGTAATCCTTGTTGCTATCGGCGGCAGCGCCCACCCACTTGTGCGCGCTGTCCCGCACGAAGTCTGCATACTCCCAGATTGTAGGCGAGAGCTGGGATATGTGTTGGGACCAGACATATGTCTGTGCGGGGATGGGCTCTCCGAGGGAATCGAGAGGAGGGACCGGGGGAGGTGTGCCCAGCGGTACGGCCGATGAGCTCTCTGGTGAGGAGAGCGGCACAAAAGGAGATAAAGGATACGCAGAGATATTCTCTCTGGTATACTCCTGATAGAGAGGTGAGAATGTATCAAGTCGGGCGCAAAGGTACGACGTACATTTCCTTCGAAGATGTCTAGCAAATCAATGTCAGCCTTCTCCAAACCCCGAACCAGCGTGCCCCGCACTATGCGTTCCTCGGGGAAGAGTTCGCGTTCATATAGGTGTTGTGATTTGCTATAAGGCAACACAGCGGGGTAATCTGCGTGCTACAAACGCGGTGGGCTGAGATGCAGACCAGGCTGCGCAGGCGAATACAGGACTGTACCTTGATCTGGTGACGAGTGTAGTCCTGTGCGCGTAATACAACAATTAAATGGCCGAGTCTTCAGGGTACGAGACAGGTACTCACGAGTATGAGGGCTGGACAGATCTCTAGCTTCTGCCCATCATGCCCAATGACGCGCCGAAGGATGTCGGGGTGGAGGAGCGTGCCATAGAAAAAAGCGGTATATTTTTGGGCCATCAATCCACTTTCAACCACGGCAACGACTGCAGGACTGCTCGCTGAAGGAGTGAACAAGCGAAACAACAGACATGGCGAGAAGAGGATGGTCGGAAGCTAAGGGAACGCCGCGCTCCGCGATAAGATAAGTATGCGTGTGTTGCGCTGCATACAAACAACTATTATCCTTAATTACCACACTTCTTCAGTACAATACAATTTGACTTTAGCCTTGCTTTCAGTGCATAAGCAACGGCTCAAGGCGCCTTTCTGACGCAGATTCTGTCGTCCTATCGCTCCTAACCTTTCATCTGCACACCCCTTTGCATTGGCATAAAGTCGTGTCTACTGCCGACGCAGCCATGTCATGCGGGAATCCGGCGGCAGAAAGCGAGAGCATCATGCCGCGTACGTGATCTCTGTCCATTCTGCAGCATGGAAAGTCAATGTCCCTCCAGGGCGTAAGAAATACGACAAAACGAAGCACTGTGTACGATGCAAAGAAGCCACAGGGAATATCGTCATCAGACATGCAGTATATTGCAAGTACGATTCCCCAGAACTCAGTCCTACCCTGTCGCCTGACACCGACGCGCAGAGACTGCTTCTCCCCACTCATTGTACACAAGTTCAGAAAGGGGCTTGAGCCTTCGATCAACCGCATGCCAGACAAAGCCCGCCGTACTGCACTAAAGCCTGACGGTAACCTCCTAGTCGGGTTCTCCGGCGGCCTTGGATCCACCGTCCTCCTCGACCTCGTGCATCGGTGCTATGTTAGCATGGATGAGTCCACCATGCCATCTGATGGCGGCAAGCAGCACCCACGGCACGAGAGGGTGTGGAAGCGGGTCACGGTGTGCTATGTAGAGATCTGCGATGCATTCCCCGGGGTGAGTGGGCTTTCCTGGCTGCTCGCAGTGTGATGGCTCATGCTCTTGAAGTAGATGCGGGATCGGACGCCCGATGTCGAGCAGCTCATAGCGAAGTACGAGGGACTAGACTTCGTATCGTTGCGCATACAGGATGCATTCGACCCAGAATGGTGGACGAAAGTGCGTACCTTGCGGGGTGGATTGAGCTTCTCAGTTGATATGAGCAACGAGGGTACGTCTTCTTCGCACGTCGGAAGGCAGCCAAGGTATTGACTGCTTGCAGAGCTACGACTGTCTACGCTTGCTTCGTCTTCTACTTCTACACCTCTTCAGGCCTTGCACACCTACCTATCGTCCCTACCAACCGCAACGGCTGTGCCCGCAGCTATCGACACGCTCATTCGGTTACTGCTACTCCATACCGCATTGCAGACCGAGTCTTCCCACCTCGTTCTCGGGACGTCATTGACGAGTCTCGCCATCTCTCTTATTTCTGGCATATCTCAAGGCCAAGGATATAACCTCAAGGAAGAGACGCAGGAGGAATGGGTACCAGATGACGAAAATAGGGCTCCTCCACCCATCTTAGATGGTGAACAAGAACAAGGCGTTGCTTGTGTGCGGAGGCCTTATGTTAGAGTTGTAAGGCCCCTCCGGGACGTTGGTCAGAAGGAATGCGCGCTGTGGGCATGGTGGAGAGACCTCAGTATCATCGGACAAGAACGATGGCCGTGGTCTGGTGCAAAGCAAGATATCGGAACGCTGACCAGGGGTACGTTTTGTGTCCATAGCACAGTCAAAACCTAACACTTGAATAGAATTCATCAACGGGCTCGAGAAGGACTATCCCTCCACTGTCTCGGCGATCGTCCGAACATGTACGAAAGTTGAGCCGAAGGGTCAGTCCGCTGGGTTGTGCGCCATGTGTGCACGGTGCGTCTCTTCTCACAAGTAACACATCAGTGTCGCTCACCGTAGGTGTTGCAGTCCCGTCCAAGAAGGTATTCAGGAGTGGAAGTCACGAATATCGATCCGCTCTCGCGGCAACCGACGTCCTGAGCCTTCTCCGACCACCGTCTCTTTGACACCACATCTCTGTTACGGATGCCATACAACTCTCACCAGCAGAAGCAGTCGCCCGGTGCCTTCACTCGGGTTACCAGCTCCGGATCGCACAATGGTGCCGCTACCTGTGTGGGTGGGCTCAGGCATGCTTCGGCCAAAGATGGATGAGCAGCAGATGAAGGACGTCGTGTCAGAGTTTCTGCTGGATGACGATACATAACGAACGAGCCACGATACAATAACATCGTCGCCTTCGCCCTGCCTCATACTTTTCAGTTCGATGCTCCTTTGATCGTCCGCGCACTTCCGCTGGCGGTGAGACATCTGCGTCACTGATAAGGCAAGTGCAGTGAAAGCTATCTCGCGCACGGCCTGACTCGAGCCGACCGTTTGTAACTGCCCTGTCCAGGGCTCGTGAGTCACTAGCCCCGGCCCGGTGGGATATATATCGGCTTGCCGTACATAGTTGAGGTCTGTCAGGAGCAGCCAGGATGACCGCCATATCCGCCATCGATGACACAAGCAATGGCAAGCAACATACCTACGACGCAGGGAAGAAACCTCCCCCTTTCGGACATGCCTTGCGGGCGTATTGGGCTTTCGATCCGGGGTTTGTGAATCTAAACATCGGTCAGTGGATTCGCTGATCCCCTGTGGTTGGTTGCGGAGTGACGCCTTAACCACACATCATTCAAATTCTGCACTTCTTCCTCAGTCCTTCCTGATATTCGTACTCATGGATATGTCCGTCAGGCTCGTACGGGGCACAACCGCTACCCGTTTTGTTCAAGTGCCAGGAGTTGACCGTACTGGCTGAGCGGAACCCTGATAAGTTCCACCGCCTCACATACATGGGCATGCAACAGGAAGCGCGGTAAGTCTATGTCTCTTTCTGAAGGCTTACACATAACGTCGAAACCCCTGTTCTAAGGCGATGCGTCGCGGAGCTCGTGGGTGCAGCGCATGACGAAGTCGTCGTCGTGCCTGACGCAACGCACGGCATCAACACCGTTCTACGTAACTTTGAATGGAAGGAAGGCGATATCATCTTGGACGGTCAGTCCTATCTGTCTAGACCTATGGCCAATAACTGAATATAACCCTCCGTCTTGCATCTAGCTACAACAACCTACCACGCCATCTCACGCACGATACGCTACCTCTGCGACAGAACCGAGCCACCGAGGCCTACACCTGCGAGTCTCGTGCTCACTTTCCCAACGACGCGCGCGCAGATCCTCGACAACTTTCGCGCCAAAATCAGAGAGATAAAGCGCACACAGCCAAATACCGATTACAGCGACATACCACCTGACGCTGCTGGCGCACACAACCCCGGGGGTAACAAGATCGTCGCGGTAATTGACTCGATTAGCTCGAATCCAGGGATGGCTCTTCCGTGGAAAGAGCTCGTACAGATTTGCAAGGAAGAAGGCGTGTGGAGCCTCGTAGACGGGGCGCACAGTGTTGGTCAAGAGGTTCGTGTACCAACCTTCGCAGTATACGCTCGTAAAGTTAACATTTGATCTGGATAGAAACTAGACTTGACCTCCGCAAAGCCCGACTTCTTCATCTCAAACTGCCACAAGTGGCTTTACGCAAAACGTGGATGTGCGTTCTTGTATGTTCCGAAGAAGTCAGTTAGTTCTTTTCCGGATCTCTGGCCCATTCTGAACGTCTTCCACGGCTATAGAAATCAGTACATCATCAAGTCATCTGTGCCAACTTCACACGCATACGTCTCGCCCAACGATCCTGATCCACCTCCCCCTGGGGACACCCATTTTGTTCTGCAACACGAGTGTACGGCATCGTTCCCCTCTTCAGAGCTCTTGCATTCACATGGCATCCCCAGGGACTGGCACGATGGACCAAGTGACCTACTTAAGCATCGAACCCGGTATTACAATACGAATCTTGCATGTACGTTTTGTCGCTAACATGAAAGTGTAGCCATGGACTTCCGAAAGTGGCTTGGTGGTGAAGGCGCCATCAACGCATACTGCCATAAGCTAGCTCTGGACGGTGGGAAGAGGCTCGCTGAGATTCTCGGCACAACAACACTCGACAAGACTGGGGAGTTCACGCTCAACATGGTCGGTCCCTCATCCATCAGTCGCGTGTGTGCCCACTCATGAACTCCTCCAAGACCAATGTGCGGCTACCGCTGCCGACAGAAGCCGAGAACAGCAGGTACTATGCACCCGAGACGAGCGCAAGCATCCTCAAGATGTTCATCCACAAGTCGATCGTCGAGCGGAACTTTGCATCCCCCGCCTTCGTACACGCGGGTGCTTGGTGGACGCGCTGTAGTGCTCAGGTCTGGAACGAGGTGAGTATCACGCTGAGCGGTGGCGTCTGGCTCTGATGTCGTGCTATACAGATGTCAGATTTTGAGTACGTGGGGAAGGCCTTCAAGGAGATCTGTGCGGACATCGTCGATATCGTCGAGAAGGGCGGAAAATTCCCTGACTTTACGAGCATGCGCTGAGTAGCGCTGCGTAACTGTGCTCCTTGTGCAATATACGTTAGCAACGCACACTGCCAGAGATGAAGAATCCATACGCTGTAGGATCACCAACAAGGTCTTTACTGCTTCTCGTTTCATGTCCAGGCTCCAAGTCAAACATACTCTGTGGTCCCCGTACGTTGCCTGACTCCAGCGTCGAGTCGTGTACTCTTTCACAGGCGCTATGCTTGGTAGGTTCTTTTGACGCAGGTCAAGCACCCAAAGAATGCTGTACATAGAGCGCGGAATTTTCTGATTTTTAGGGGTATGGCCTGGGTTATGACATTCTCAATCACGGTTCACTCAAATGCGCTGGCTGACGTTAATCCACCGATAGGGGTCCTTCTGCGTACTGCCCTTCCCGCAATGAGTGAAACGTATCTGCTGCATGATTTTCTCCAACAGGAATTACTACTGTCGCGGCGCTGCGAAAATGTACAACGACACAACCACTGAACTGTATCTGTCTGTTCAACGTGTCCAGATTTGAGCCTCTGAACTTCCGTTATGCTCGTCAGCCCCCCAACTCTTCATATGACGTGCGCCATGATGGATGCTATTCACTTGGGATATTGCAGTCATACAAAAACTATGCGCTGCCAGGGCAGCCATCCCAGCGCTCACTTCAAGCTTATCATCAGCAAAAAGGCCGGATCCATCCAAGGCCTTATAGGCGCAGACAGCCTAATACCATGTTCTCACGGTCTGGCAGGCTCAGATACAGCCTTGGATGGCATGGCATACACTTATCTATAGGATGTTTTGATGTCTATGAGTCAATGTAATACAATGTAAGATGTTCAAATACATAGGACTACCTATAGGTATCTACACCTACCTATAGGTAACTACACCTACAGAGCAATGGACAAGGTCGGCGTGCACAAGCTCAGCACAGTTGTCACCCGAGTCTAAGGAGTACACGGTCGTGTGGATGACCGAATGAAGTGTGATTAAAAAATAGGTACTGGACACGGTGTACAAAGTTTACTCAGGTTAGAACGGCGCGTAGTGATCATCGAATACTTCCTCCTCATCAGCTTCCCCGTCTTCAGGCCCCAGGTCACCGTCTTCGTCGACCCAGTCTTCGGCGCCCTCCACCTCACCCGACTCGTCCTCCATATCTGAGCGATCTATTTCTTCGTCGTCGTCTTCGCCTTGCTCGTCCTCGTCGTCTTCCGGTGCAATGCCTGCCCGCACGGAGTCGGCCAGTGAGGCGTTAAGGGCGGCGGCGTGGGCTTCGTCGTCGGCGGCTTCGTCGGCGGCTTCGTCTGCGCCGGCATGTGAGGTCGCAGTACGGTCATGTCTGCGCTTGGTCGGGATCATTCCCTGATGCCCTGGTGCCTCCCCTGGCAGGTATCGCATGACCATGTCCCGGTCGACAAACCTGTCACGAAAAACAGAGCATTGAGTGAACAAAACATGAGAAGTAATGAGGAGAACTTACATGCCGATGTAGTAATACATGTAGTCCATGTCCCCCTCATCTCTCCGCCGCGCGCACACCGACGGCGGCAGCAAATCGCGCATTTGGCCGTGCGCGTAGGCGGGAATGATATGAGATGCACGCACGACGGAGGCTGGGTTGAGGAACCCGAAAGCATACGGGTCCTCGTGGGGCACAAAGCCAACGCGGTGGAGCCTACGAGTCTCGACGCCGCCGGGGGCAGCCGCGTCCCGCCCGTACCAACGCACCCAGAGAACGTCAAGTTTCTCGACCCGGTCGGGTTGGGACAGGAATGAGGAGGCGAGGCGGACGTACACATGGAAAACGGACAATACTCGAGCATACCAGAATGGGTGTTCACCCGCCTCGTCGTCGTCTTCGTGCGCAAGCAGCATAATGTTGGGGTGGGTCCTAGGGTTGATAGAGTCTTGTCCGCGGCGCATGTCGTATGTCGTGTAATTGACCCGCAGAACCTTGTGTAGGTACATGCGGTCCTATTCGATGCTGAGGCGGCGTAAGTCGGCGGGGGACATACCGTCTTCGTCTCCGTTATACTCTTTTCCCAGCATGCGCGCGAGAAGGTGGTCTCTCAGGTGGGGGAGGAAGTTCTGCGGCACCGAATGAGGGGTCATACCACTGCGGCAAGAATACAAACGCACCTTGGTCGCCGGGTCATCGCGATGCCGGTCCAACCACTCGTGGATGTGGACCGGGAAGCGTTGAGAGTCCGACACCTGGTACCGAGTCTCTGGTGCTGCTGGGGACAGCTCCTCGCTATCAGCGAAAGAGAGAGTCCCTCCACGGCGCGCGTCCGAGGCGGACGTCTGATCAGCGGTTTGCGGCGGCACAGCGGGAAGGTTAGCTTGAGGACGCGAGGTTGCGTGAGCAGGAAGACCGTGCGCGCGGTGGTAATTTCTCCTGATCTTGGCGAGGATGCGAGTGCGGCGCTGCTGCTTGCCTACCTGAATCACATAGTTCTTTTTGTTGGTACGAGGGAAGAACTTCTTGAGGCACCGATGCTCCAGTTCGCCCTACAGCGACGTGAATACAGTCCAGTATGCATGGCACAACATCGACTTACTGATTGAGTTGACGAGACATCCAGTGTCCCGTACGCGCGAATGGCGTCAACGTAGTCGCCGAACGAATGCCACTTGACGGTTGAAGCCTGAAACTTGACGTGCCGCGAGCTCCCAGCCGGCCTACGAGTGGCCTTTGGAGCTGCTGCCTTACCCTTTCCTTTGGATCGCCCCGACGCGGAAGTCTTGTTGCCGCTGGCCTTTGCAGCAGCGGCAGCTTCGCGACGGCCTCGCGCCGCTGTCTCGCGAGGGAGTTCCTTGGTGTCGTAGGCCGCGCAAGTGACCGTTTCGAATTTGCGCACGGCCTCGCCCAAGGTCTTGATGGACTTCTCGAATAGCTTGAGGGTGCGCTCAGTGTGGAGGCGCATTTTTGCGAAGGCGTGGAACTCGGCGAGAGCGAACAGCATGTCGAGGACGATGGCGTCATGGGGCGCGGGGAGCAGTCCCTCGATGACCGGCATAATGCACTAGCAGCAGATCAGCACAATGTCGAGCAGAAAACAGGCCGTTCATACCTGGAGAATATCTTCATACATCCGTGCCGCCATCTGCTTCAGGTCGGACACGTTGTTGCTGAACCGTCGGATGGTGTCGTGTCCAAAGGTAGGCACTTTGCGGAATCTGCTAGAGGGTTAGCACCAGAAACTAGGGACAAGATATGACGCTACATACCGTCGATTGAACCGTGTGATGTGCTTCAATAGCTGGAGGATCCGTAGGAGGTGTATCAGGATGGCTTTCCAGGTACCGGCCTCGATTTCGTGCATGTTGTCCGGTCCAAACAGGCGGTAATGGTTGAATTGGAGGGGCTTCGGGAGGCTCGCAGAGAATACGGAGAACGCGCTCTGCCGCACGGGTCAGTCTTTGCAGCGCGTCACGGCGAGCGAACTTACCTGCAAGGGCACAAGTGAGCGCGAGGCAAGAACTTTGTTGATCAGCGTGCTGTTGGGCGCAATACCGTCCTCGAAGATCCAACTGCGGGTCTTGTTGATGTCGTACTGAACTGGCTCGGTGTCCTCGCGACGCTGCGTTTGGCGACGCTTCATGTCGCGCACAGTCCCCATGAGGCGCATGTCCGACTTCTTGACGAAGCAGCGCGGGCATGGGCACTCGGCAAGATACCGGATGCAGGCGAGGAGAATCCTGTGACGGAGCTCAGTGTTGTCGCGATGAAGACTGTCGCGCACTTACTTTTCAGGGTAGTCTGCAGAATATATGAAGAAACGGGGGAAAAGGCGGCGCAGTATCTTGTCCCCGCACTCCCAGAGAAGGCCCTCCTCGTACGCCTTGCGGAATTCGGGATCCAAGAGTAGCGTCCAAACGGCATGCATCACTTCGCGGCGACAAAAGCGCTCCGTGTGCTCGGATGCAGGCTCGCCAAAGAGCTCTTGATACCAGTCTTGGAAAGAATCAGGTAGCTAGAAGTAGTGTGAGCTTGACTAAACACGCGGAGCATTTGCCCTCACCTTTGGGACGTAGGCTAGGTGGTGGGCCGATAGAGAGTTTGGCCGTGCACGGATATACTTCGAAACAAACCCAAAGAACACGTAGATAGGCCACATCGACGCGTTCCCGAAGTTGGCGAGCTGCGTAGAGTCGGACCAGATGAGAATAGGAACAAGGCCAATCTCGACCTCAGGCGGGTCGTTGCAGTGCTGCTTAGCCCAGTCGCGGATGCGAGCATATTCGTCCAGGGCTTCCTGCGAGTTCACCACATCGCTGTAGAGTCGCACTGGCTCTGTGGTAGGAGTGCCTTGATGGTCGTCGTCGAGAGGTCGATTCCAGGTCAGCTCGTAGGGGATCCAGTTGTACGTAGTAGCGTCTTCGTCTGCGGCTGCCTCCTTGATGACGTCGAGTAGTTTCCGGTGGTACACGTCCTCGATAACAAAGTGGGGCGCGTCCTGCTCTGAAGGGTATTTGACCTTAGCTTTCGGTACAGGAATGGACAACGACACCCGATGCCAGCCATCGAGAGCGTCGATGTTGTCGAGGCGTGCCGTCTCGCGCGATACATCGAACCCGCGCAAGTCCTGGGGATGGAAGTGCTCGGAGAGAAGGACGTCGTCGACGAGGCGTTGCATCTCGCCGTTCGACTTGAGGTTAGAGCCCGTGTACTGCCACTCCATGAGCAGAAAGGAGCTGGGATTCAGGAAGGGGAAGTACCAGGGCCGGGATTGGGCCGTGGGCGGACGCTGAGTAGAAGTTAGGGCTTGCAATCGTACTCGCTCAGCAATGACGCGACCAAACCCGCGCACGGCGCCCCCCGGAGGCTTGCGGCGGGCTCGCTGAATGAACGTGTGGTCGCACATTTCATAGAGACTTGTTTCCTCAGCGGGTTCACGTCGGGGGGCGACAGGATACCTCCGGAACACCCCAAAGTGGTTCGCTTCAGTCGCGACCACTTCTGTGGGCACAGGGGACGGGCTCCGGGAGTGCGAAGACCTCTGAGTGCCGGTATATGCAGGCTCTGCGGCCGCGGGTTGGGGGGAAGAGGGCGTCGGCTGGGGGGAAGAGGGTGTCGGCTGCGCGGGTTGCACACGGGTGAGTATATGCGCGGGTAGACCCCCCGTCGAAGACGGTAGAAAGTCTTGAAGTGCGCGAGGGGGTCTCCGGACACGACCAGAGCGGCTCACAGACACAGGGATAGGGGATTGTGGAAGTTCGGGGACCGGCTGCTCGAGTTCCGGTACTCTGCCTGACGAGCCTACCACAAACTCGGGCTGCTCTGGAAGCTGGAGGGCACCATTGAGCATGAATACCACACCAGCGAACGGGGGACTTACCTGGTCTAGCGTCTCCCCGGTTTCCTGCCTCTCCCTGCTATCCTCCCGCCTCGGTAATTTCGTCGGTCGCTCGCCCTTCTCAAACAGCGGTCGCTTGCGTTTCCCAGAACCACCCCCGCTCCGGTTCGCCTTGCATCGTCCAAAATGGAGATTGAAGGACGCTTTCTTCCAGAGTTTCCCGCAGAAGGGGCACTTTTCGAGCATGGGGGGAGGCAAGGGCTGACCTCTCAGTAATTGGCATGCAGCTGCCATCCATGCAGCTCAATCCGGCAAGTGCGGACGACGCGTCTCTGGAGGGTGACAGACTAAGACGGACGGCGGGCTTTGTTGCTAGTCCCTTTGTTCTTACAGACTACTAAATAGTACTATTATACACATTGGGGCAGCGGAGAGCTTTGACGTCGAACTTTGGGTGGGTTGTAGCAGACGTGGGTAGGTGGGTAGACGAACCGGCCGACTTGCCGTTCGAGGCGGACGTGGTTGTCGCTGGTACAGATCCAAATGAAGAAAATGTCGCCGACCTTGGCGGGACAGACGCAGGCGAGGAAGAGGTAGGAGCGGGCTCGCTATCAGTACTACCGCGCGAGATAATGAGCATGGCTGTACATACCACCTGGCTTCGTGGTGTTCGTCGGGCTTCGTGCGCTATCCTTGAATGAGACACCCTGACCGACTGCGTTCGGTCGTCTTGAGGGTATCGGTTGTTGACTTCCGAGTGCGAGAGCAGCGATCTTGAGGGCCCGAGGCAGCGGCCGCGAGGAAGGTTGAAGGCTGCGACCCAGCCGCGGGACACCCCCGGGCCAGGTCGCAGAATGACGGGGCGAGGCGGGCTGCATAGCCGGCCTCGCGCGCACGTCTCTTGACGTCGGAGGGGAGAGAGGTGAGGGGTACTAGGAATATATGGGGGCGGAGGCATCGTTGATCGATGTATCAGTACTCGCGCGCAATGGCAGCACGGCTGGACGCACCTGGCTACACAGCGTTCACTGGGCTTCGTGCGCCGTCTCTTGAAGCCCGGGATGCGAGAAGGGAGGGACGGCGAGGGAGGTGTGAACGGCGGGGACGTGTCAGTCGCGCGCGATGGCAGCATGGCTGCACGCACCTAGCTCCGCAGTGTTCGTCGGGCTTCGTGCGTCGTCACTTGAGGCCCGGGATGCGAGAAGGAAGGACGGCGAGGGAGGTGTGAGCAGCGGTGCACGTCGGCCTTGAGGGCCCTAGGGAGCGGCCGCGAGGGAGGTTGAAGGCTGCGACCCAGCCGCGGGACACCCCCGGGGCCAGGTCGCAGAATGACGGGGCGAGGCGGGCTGTATAGCCGGCCTCGCGCGCACGTCTCTTGACGTCGGAGGCGAGAGAGGGGTAGCGAGGGAGGTGTGAACGGCGGAGACGTGTCAGTCGCGCGCGATAACAGCGTGGCTGAACGCACCTGGCTTCGTGGTGTTCGTCGGGCTTCGTGCGTCGTCACTTGAGGCCCGGGATGCGAGAAGGGAGGGACGGCGAGGGAGGTGTGACCAGCGGTGGACTTGAGGGCCCGAGGCAGCGGCGGCGTTGAAGGAGGTTGAAGGCTGCGACCCAGCCGCGGGACACCCCCGGGCCAGGTCGCAGAATGACGGGGCGAGGCGGGCTGTATAGCCGGCCTCGCGCGCACGTCTCTTGACGTCGGAGGGGAGAGAGGGGTAGCGAGGGAGGCGGTGGCAGCGACGAGAGGAGGAGGAGGAGGGAGTAGAGGCAGCGAAGAGGAAGGTGGGACGAGGAAGGACGAACACCGAGCGAACGCCGAGGAAGTTCGGACTTTGCCGGGAACCCAGGGCGCTCACCTTCGTCCCGCACGTCCCCACAACCTTCTTTCCTCCTTCTCACCTTCCGTCCTCCTCCTCTCGCCCGCCTCCTCTCCTCGCCCGCCTCCTCTCCTCGCCCCGACCTCTGGCAACCTCCCCCTCCTCGACCTCCTCCCTCCAGACCGACAGAGCCGTGCGACCCCAGGTATACACCTCGGGTCTGCCGCTCTCAACCGCGTGCGACAGCAGGGAGTACCCTCCTGTCGCCCGGTCTCTGGACCTCAAGCCCCGGACGCCTCGCTGTCGCCTCCTCTCGCGCGTCGTCGCCCTCTCGCTCGTCGTCGCCCTCTCGCGCGTCGTCGCCCCCTCGCTCCTCGTCGCCCCCTCGCGCGTCGTCGCCCCCTCGGTCGTCGTCGTCCTCCGCCTCCGACCCCAGCAGAGCCGTGCGACTCCAGGTATACACCTCGAGTCAGCCGCTCTCAACCGCGTGCGATAGCAGGGAGCACCCTCCTGTCGCCCGGTTTTTGGATCTCAGGCCCAAGCCCCGGCCCTTCTCGTTTTTTGGTTTACATCTTCCGGTACGTCGTCAGTTCCGTCTTGTGTTTGCGCTCATCACGCAGGTAGTGTAGCTATACACCTCCACGAGCTTTTTAGGATGTCTTGGATGCATACGTCGCGTCCCACACAGAGGTATGTCTTCAATCTCGCTCCGCGCTGTTCTAATGTCTGCATTTGCGATTGAATCAGCGGCCGTCAGGAGTCCGCGCCAGTCCGTCGCGAAGAAGTCCCGACGACTGCCCCTCGCGAGCTCCTTGCGCAGCTGGGATTGGGGGAAGCGGGTGTCGTAGGGGACGAGAATGTTGAAGCGGAGGTCTTGGAGCTCCGCGAGACCCCTGAACTATTCGGTGCGTACCACTCACTCTTGCTATGACGATACACGACCTAAGTGGACGGCAGACAAGCGTACGACGTCGCTGCGGCCGTCCGACTTCCTATGGAATGACGGACGCCTCGCCTCCCGGTGGAACATGCACCCGGGCGCGGTTGTGACAACGCCCAACGCGAAGTGGATGCCAGAATTCCCGGTCGCAACGCCTGGCCAAGTCGCTACACGCACGGATGGGCGGTGGGGGCCGCAGGAGTATTCCATCTGGCCACAGCTCTACGACCCCGCCTTCCCCCACCATGCTTGCATCCCGGTGCAGGACGGCCGTGTCAGGGACGTCCGCGCGGGTCGCGAACTTTTCGAGCCCATCGACGCCAGGATGTGGGCCCCGGACGACGCCTGTGGCGTCCCGGACCTTGGGTTCCTCGAACCCGACTTCCGCAATCGGCTCTGCGCTGAGGTGCAGAGGTGCATCAATTACTGGACCTCGGATCGCCGCTCGCGCGAGATCGCATGCGGTGAGCGACTGCGCTTCACCATTCAACGTGCCATGGACCAGCTCACCCGTCTCCCGGCCACCGCCCACCGCACCGTCCTCCTCGCCGTTCACGTCCAGCGGCTCACTCTCGAGCTATGCGGCCTCCACGTGTACTACGACACCGTCAAGCCGCGTCTCGGGCTTGTATCCTACGTCGCGCGAGATGCGCTACCTGTGCGCGGGGCATTCACGCCCAATGCGGGCGAAGCCCAGGAGCTTTTCCGCGTCGGCGTACCCGTCTGGTTCATCCAGCCGCTGACGAAGTACGTGCGCGTCGTCGAGGTCGTCTACCCCGAGCCCGTCTGCAACAAGCTCGACGTCGACTTGTCTTACCCCCGTCTCGACACGACTCTCGAAGGACTCGGAGGGAACCCTGGCCGCTGGCCGTACAAAATGCAGGAGGAGGTCCTCAAAACACTACTCGACAATGCGCTCCCGCCTCTCCTCGCTCCTGTTCCCGACCCCGCACCGTCTCCGCCGGCAAAGCGAGCACGGCTCCCCGACCCAGTCCGACGCGACGAGCAATCGCCTCGCCCCGTCGCTTCTTCGTCGAAGACTCATCGTGGCACTCGCGCCCCCAAGGTCGCCGATACAAAAGCCGAGGCGAAGCCGCCTCGATTCTTAGTGTACACGCCGCCGTCAGTAGGCCAGGTCCCCGAAGTTTGGGTGGACGCGCTCAAAGCTGTCGGCACCCTCCCCCGCATCCAACACCCCGCGGTGTACTTCTGGCCGCCGCCGTTCCTCCTCGACACGGAGGGCGACAAAGGTAATCGTCTGCGGCACAATTACCTTCGCATCCGCGGCTTTTGTCGACAGCGGCTCGTGGATAAGCAGATCCACGCGCAGCCACTCTCGGTCGGCGCATGGCAAGATGCGCTCTGGGGCGACTACCGTGTTGACGATCAGCCCGTCCGTCCCGACCTCAAGGCGCGCAGCAAGGACCGCCTGAAGCTCAGGCAGGCCATCAGGTCTCTCTTCGGAAGCACCGGGGGCCTCTCGTCCTACGACGACTCCGCGGTTGTGCGCTGGGGCGAGCGCGAGCTCAGCCTCAAGGACCTCGACGAGCCAGAACTGCGCGCGCAGATCTCGTGGGAGGCCCACCAGATCAACTGGCGCTGCGAGTTCATTGAACTCGACTGTGTACTGACCGACTCGCGCCACTGCACGACATATGCGCGGTGGGAGCGTGAAGCCCAGGTCTGCCGCGTGTGGTGCCCGCTCGGATCCGGCTTGCGCCTCGTCCCGCGCTGGGAGCAGCGCGAGCCCAACACTGCGTCGTGGGAGCGGCCACCATCGCTCTTCTGGGACCTCTCCATCCCGACGCTGCGCGAGGTCGTTTCGATCATGCAGCGGTGGCCGTCTCTGCCAGAGGATCTTCGCGGCGTCACTCTGAGTCCCCTCGAGCCGGATGCGTTCGCTCGGGTTCAACGGTCGGCGGTCGACTTTTATGTGCGCAGTTTCGTCTCTATATACCATCGTCTCCCCGTCCCCCCCGCTCTGCTACCATCGGACTGGCTGTGATCTACGGACTTTTTTGTATATACATACGCATAGAGTACCATCGCATGTTTACGCTGACGATTGAAGGAGGCTGATGCACAGCTTGTCGGCGACCTCTTACAAGCCGTCTCGAAGACTTGGTGTCTCGACGACATGGCCATCGACGCACCAGTGGCCTTCCGTCTCATGGCGGCGCGCAGCTTGACGAAGAGCGACGGACCCGACTTGCGAGCCAGCTCTCGGACCCTGATAAGTTAACTACGCTGGTATCATAGAACAATAGTACGTCTCCTGCTTCTCTCCTGTGTTTTCTGTCGCGCTGGTCATGGTTCGTTCATCCTTGTGCATCACCCACATCTTGTTATTATTGTACGCACACTGCGCTGGCTGTCCTGCATCATGAAGTACAACCCTCATAGCTCACTGTCATACTACATAATGCCTCTACGTCATGTTCTGACAGCTGAGTTTCAACGAGTGGCTACGTCTATAAAGCGCCGTCCGCTAGCCTCGTGTCCTCGATCGCAGCTTGACCATCGACCGCAATCTCCGTCGGATCTCTCGCCATGCCTAGATCACACCAAGTCGCCAGAATCAACAAGGGTGCGAGGCCAAGGCAGCCCAACGCTTCGTCCGGCAAGCGCAAGGCAGCAGAACCTCTTGGCCCTCCCCCTCGGCCCGGTAAGCAACCCAGAAGCGTGGTCCACGACAATGATAGCGACGAGCCTTCGGACGAGGAGGACAGTGGGCTGGGCAGCGATGTGAGTTCTCCACTAACTATGTTTTTCGTTCCATCCTTACTGCTGTTTGCGACGCATATAGGAGCTTCAAGTCGAGGAGGGCGACGGAGGGGATGTTCTGGCGGAGCCAGGGCCAATTGGTGACCTGCTACGGGCGATGAGGGCCGAGAAGACCACAGACAAAGAAAAGTGCGTAGATCGTTGTCGCTTCCTCGATAGCCTGATAAGTAGCGCCTCACAGCACTATTCTGGCACCCTGGAGGAAGGGTGGCCGGCAACTTGCCCGGACGAAGGGATACTTCCTGAAGCCGTACGTGTGCATGGTCTCCGCCTGCTACTATACCCGCCGCGATGAATACGAGGACGCCGCCGCCATACTCAAGGACGTGTGAGTACCGCATGTACCCGTCTTCATGCCCGTAGCTGACCATATTGGGCGCATATATCCACTCGAAGATCTGACGAGCAGGCCACCGAGTATTCCGCGCTCTTCAGCGACATGGAGGAGGCACTCCCGGCACTTGAGTCGCTCGTGGTGGAGACCCAGGGCAGTTTGGATGTCCTTCGGCACGTATCCGTCTTTGTGAGCACACTTTCCTCGTTCTCCGCTGTGCGATCTACTCATTTCACGCAGCTCGAGAAGGTCATCAAGCAGTCTCGATCGGACGACGCGGGCAAGGTCAAGGGGATCATCCTCAAGCTCATCCCAAACGTCAAGGACATCCCCGCTATCGACGACGACCTCCCAAAGCATCGTCGTGGATTCCACCACCTCGCCACCGCCCGTCTGCTCTGCCCGGCTTCCCTCCGTACCCATTTCGACAGGAGCCCCCAGGAGTGAGTACCCATCTTCGCTCGTACGCAATGCCGCTTACAAGCCTGCTGGAGATTCTGTGACATCGCACTGCAAGGCAAGGTCCAGATGACCGCGGACCACTTCCCCTCGTTGCTGTACCCTGAAGACGGGTACGATTCTGCTGCACCCGCCGACAAGCTGTTGCAGTCGCCGCTCCTTGCTGCGGTACGTATGATATACGTTGTCCATAGCTGCCTGACATCTCTCCCTAGATTTATCGTAGCATCATCACGGGGCCGCGCACCGCCAAAGCGCCGCAAGGGGCCAACACGACCATCATGCGATGGAATGCGGGCAAGAAGTCCATCGCAAAGACATACGCCATCTCTCGTGCGGTCCCCGAGTCCATCTGCTCCTTTGCCGCCTTGGTAACGTTGGGTCCACTTTTGCACTTACATATCTCACTCCTCGAACAGAGTCGCTTCGGATTGGATAGTCAAGTCGAGTGGTGCGAACAAGACCAAGAGTTCGTCTATGAGGCCTTCTACAGGAACCTCATGCAGCTCTTCGAGGACGAGGAGTGGGCGGCGGAGACGATCGAGTGGTACAATGTGTGCGTATATCCTCTCTCTTCGACGTTGCTTATGCTCATTGCCTTCAGCGAGGTCTTTGGCCCCGGCCATCACGACGACTCGGGTCGTCTCCTAGCAGGTCCGTCGTCCCTGTCCATGATCGCGAACAGCCGTGTCCGGCGCGCGCGTGGCACAACAGACGCACCTACAGCACCGTCGACTTCGAGTACGGGGCCCTCCGCATCTACCTCTGGCGACACAAGCTCTGCGTCGCCGGCGGCTGGCGATACCAGCTCCGCGTCGGGGGCGGCTGGCGATCATGCCCCGACCTCTGGGTCCTCTGCTGTCTCCACCAACGGTTCCCCTCTCGTCGACGCTCCTGTCCCTCCTGCTACCGTGCTCCCGGTTGTCACTCGTCCATCCGGCGCCGCCTCGGACGCCTCTGCGCCTGCTCCCGCCGCACCTGTCTCTGCGGCTACTGAGCCTGCTGTTCCCGCTACACCCATCTCTGCCGCCGTTGTCACTGCTTCTGCTCCGCCCGCCAACGCCTCCACGAGCCCGGACGACTCTGCACAATCTCGCGCTGGCTCTTCCCCCGCCTCGTCTGACGACGCTGCTTAGGTATGTGGCTGTGCCCGCCTGCGCGACATATACTCACAATCGACACAGTTCTTTATGCTCGTGTGCCCGTTCTCCACCTCGTGTCGACCGCGCGGTCGTCTGCTAGCTGCTCTGTCTGTACGTACCATGCTCTGCTCTGCCTGTTGTCTCCATAGAGTTGTTGCTCGCCCGTCGTGCTTGTTGGCCTGCCGCCTGTACTACTATACAATAAATAAAATAATTGTTCTCCCTCATTGTGGCTACGGTACATGGCCTATAGTCCCCAATGATCAGCCAGTAAGCACAATACCCTAGCAGTCCGAGCCAGATGTAGTCATAGCATACACGGCCTGATAGTCTCTGGTCATGAAGCCTGCCAATGGCCACTGTGACTGATAAGGTATGTGGCCGGCCTATGTCTGACGTCATCTCATGTGCCGGTCACTGGCACTTGCCATTGGCTTCGACTGGACAGAGTTTGCCTATAAGACCCTTTTTTATCTTATAGATAGCCATATGTAGGCCAAGATAACTAAATATAATACATTGCAGAGGGCCGTGTCTTGTCCCCAAGGCCCGACCTTGCCCGGCCAGTTTGGTACGTATATCTAGGCGCAGACGCCTAATCCAAAGCTATATAAGGTTCCGCCCTTTCCGCTGATGATATATCGCGTGCTGTGCCATGAAGATAGTTGCTATTTGTGCATCCTGTACACCACTCGTCGGCCGTGAATCTGTGCTCAAGCGCCGTATTTGGCAGGAAGACGCGGTCACGTGTTGATTGTAACACCAGTCGAGGATCGCTCAGGCGCCCGTGCCACTCCCGCCTTTGTCTACTCCTGCGAGTGAACTTCGGTGAGTGCAGGACGGGGTAACAGCGTTTTCAGCTCAAAATACACTTTATCAATCTACATAACTACCTGGGAACGTGATGCACTTTTTCGGGTAAGGAGTATGGAGTCGTAGGCCACCTGCCATAAAGGCTCGTACTTTGCGATCCGTCTCTCTGCATAATGGATTCCAAGTTGAGCGATTGGGGAAAGACCAGACAATGGATCAACAGGCCTTTTTGTTCAAACAACTAAGGAGATATACTCTGGCTGGACGCAGCCTCAAGCCACTGCGCCATGAGCGGCCTTGCCACTCGTGGTCTCCACGTTGCATAGGTAGACTGTCCAGACGCGGAGCTCGCGATTCCACTCAGAATCTGCTCTACGGGACCTAGTACCAACGGGATAACAGCGTAAGTGCATGTCAGAGCAGCTGAACCTACAACCTAGTGTATGGAGAGCCGTTCGCTCGACAGTATCGGACGGAATAGGCGGAGAGCGAACCCCATGTGCTGAAAACGCGACCGGAGATATCGCCTTCGATTCTCTCTGCATCCGCGCGCACGCTTCAGCGCGCAACGCCAAGAACGCCACCCACCTGCCCAAACTGGTCGTTTGCGGCGCCTATGCGATGTATGGTGCACTAGTCGCCTGCCGTTTGCTCTGCTCATTGTCAGTCGTCCGATGCGCACCGCAACATCCGGACAGTGTGTCCACTGATATATAAGGCACGCACGCCGCTGGTGGTTTCGTCTTGTCCATATTCCCTCTCCCTCCGTCCTCTCCCATGGAAGGTCTCAACGACGACTTCGGCTTCTGGGGAGACCTAGACCTGCATAACTTCGGGGATCTTGCGACTGCGGGTTGCTTCGACTGGTTCGAAGATGACTACGACGCGACGCTGGCCTTCTCGTCGAGCAGTCTCCAGGGAACGTCGAGTATGGCTGGCTTGCATTGGACTGGCTTGGAACCAGAGTTGTACGTGCTAGTCTCTGTATCACAACAAAGGGCTGAGCCCCACCTACGTGATATAGAGCCGTGAATCACTCTTTCTACAATCCCAACGACATGCTCGTGGGCGGTTGGTCACAAAATCTACATGGTGCTGGTCCATCCAGCCCAACCACGATCACGGCTGCCACCCCCTCCGTTGCGTCTTCCGAAGGAGGACCAGTTCGTAGGACCAAGAGTAGGAGACCGGCGCGAGCGGCGCCATACTATTCAAAGCCTCGTGAGGCCCCCTATTCCTTTCCCTCCCCTCCGATGTCCACACCGACTTTCTCGACATGCACCACACCGACGCTGAGCGACGGATCACTCCCCGCGACGCCTAGCGTTGTGAACACGGCACTCTCCATGCCTCTCGAGGCCATCCCTTTCCTGGAAATCAAGTGGCATAAATCGCGAAACCAGAGACTCGACATAACAGAAGAGGAGATCCAAAGTATCGTAGACAGTGCCTCCGGCACTTCGGAGCACGCAACGCCGTGCCCCAAGTGCCCGGGGAAGCGTATCCTCCTCCGCGATTTGAAGCGCCATCTCTACACCCACGCGGACGTAAAACGGTTCTACCTTTGCGCAGGGGTCCCGCTAGCGCAGGCGCCGAACGATGGCGTCAAGAGAGAATTGCGCCGACACCCGCTGACGGGTGAAGTGTGTGTGGGCGGGTGTGGTATGGCGTTCGCTGAGCGCAAGGACTCTTACAAGAGACACCTATCCAACAGGAAGTGCACCTGTCTGAGACCGGCTGGAATGTAGACGCAGCCAGAGCCCTTCATGATGCCATCAGTGAGTGCTATTCGCCTCGGGAGGCTCTCTACCTAACGCAACGAATCAGCAGCGCCGTACTGTATCATTATATAATACCCTGCATGGACTTGACATTATACCAGCAGCTCCTGGAGAGACTTGCTCGCCGTTAATTGCTGTTGTATCAGTGATGTGTTTCTAATAGCATGTGGTTTATATCTCCTTTGCGACGCGCGCATGGCTTCTACAGTAGTGAAGTGCAACGTGATCGCGTACAGATCACGTGTAGTGACGTCACGCGCGAGAGTCAGGCAAGAGCTCGTGCAGACCGGGTTCTCAAGCCACTGGCTTTGCGAGGGGACAATCTTCCCTCATTCAGGTAGCGACAACACTCCACGTTCTCACACAAGAACACAGCCTCCATATCTTTCCGCGAGGTATATATGCCTGTCTGTGTGAGGATTAACTGCTCTGCTCCCACCCACATCTGTGACGACGCAGAGACATGGCTCAGCAAGCGACGGCTCGCGTGCTCATCTACACCGCAACACGCGGATATAGACACGATTCCATCCCTGCATCGATCGAGGCGCTGAAGGCGAGGGCGTCGAAGATCAATGTCGAGTATGACGCCACGGAGGACCAAGACTGGTTCACCAACGATCGTCTGAAGCAGTACGATGCGGTCCTCTTCCTCAACAACTCCGGGGACGGTGAGTGCTGGTGTATCCCTCCTGAAGGATCACGTCAGCATCTGACGCTCCCAACGCAAGTGCTCGATGAGGCAGGCAAGGCAGCGTTCCAGAAGTACTTAAACTCGGGGGGCAACTTCATCGGGGTGCATTGCGCGTCTGCATGCTTCTACAATGACGAATGGTTCCAGAAGGAGATTGGTCGGTGGATTGCTAAACCATGTGTCACGACACTCACCTCGGCCATGTCCTGCTTCTGCAGGCGCGCTTTTCGATTACCACCCGGACATCTGCACGGCGGTACGGCATGCACATAGAGCGTTGAACATTGAAAGTCCTGGACTGAGCGTACCTGCAGACATACGATGTTGTGGGCCCTCCACATCCCGCAACGAGCATGCTTCCTGCGAGATGGGAGCTTTACGACGAAGTGTACGCCAACTTGCACCCATGTACTTGGTGCGGCGCATTCACGGAGAACCTGCAGGTATAACTTCATGCAAGACCCGCGCAAAGTCGGGGCGACGGTCATCCTCACGGCTGACGAGTCGACCTACTCTGGTGCGTCCATCAGTCTCTTCCCGGAATAGGTGTAACGGGACACAAACGCACCTTAGACACCGGCGAACGGAAGTACGACCACGGGAGCCCACACCCGACTGGTGAGCACTTTGTATCAGTCCCAGCATGAACACGCACTCATACGTCCCATCTGAAGCCTGGTTCCAAGAGCGCGGCGCTGGCGTAGCCCCAGGAGGGATCGCCGGACGGAGCTTCTACACGAGCCTCGGGCACTGCATCGAGACATGGCAGGTGCGTCGACAGTGTCCACGTCACGACCACGGTGGTACCCTGACGGCGAGTATGTAGAACGAGCTCTTCCTGGCGCATGTACTGGCGGGTATTCAGTGGGCACTGCAGTCGGGCACGACGAAAGCGTACAACCCGAACGCGCTCGTGGGGAACGCTGCTGCGTGACCTGGCCTCCATGATATGTCAGATATGAGGCCTGTTTCTAAAGCGCCAGTGTACATGTCATTGTTTCGAAGGTGTACGGGATGCGATCAACGGGATCGGAGAGTAAAGGAAGCGTTGTAGCGGTAGCATTTCGTTTGCACCTCTAACCTTGGATTGGATGTGAAGTGGGGCGTTGTGAACAGAGAGCACTTATTTGCACACGTCGTTCTGTCGGATTAGCCACCGCCACAATAATACTCTGATCTTTATCATGCTGAGTTCGAGGTGCGATTACTAGTTAGGTCATTGCGGAGTTGAAACGGGCTTCCCGAAAGCGCCCGTCCAAGCCCGCCCGAGGTCTGCCATTCACTTGTATGCGACTATATGCGTGATGTCAGCCAATGTACCAGGCCTCTCTTCTCGACTGAACTTGTACACGTCTGAAGAGGACTTACAGCTGGACGCCCCCGGCTCAGTCACTGATGAAGGCGACGGAGACTCATGTTTACGCACCTTGCCAGCAGCTAACTAACCTCTGGATCCTACTGTGCGCCGGTCGCAACTAACCACGGGGGCGAAGAGAGGAGCGGTATGGCGTGACGCTATGATGTGATCTCAGTGATTTGGGATGCGATGAGGAGCTACACGTGTGAGCCACTATCTTCTGGCATGTTTTTGGCGTTTTCGGGACTTGACTCCGTACACCCAATCAACACACAGTAGACCATCGTTGATCGCCATGCTTCACTGGAAGGCAGCAACCAGGCGAGATTTATATCATGTTCAATCTCGCGACCAAGAAGGCCATGCGTTGAGGGCTTTTTCATGAGTGACCGAGCATAGCGCAAGCGCCAATGAGCGTAACGTACGCAGTACAGGAGATGCTATATAATAGACTCAAGTCCCGTTTACCGATTTCTCAGTACAAGCCACATTACATGAGCTCGACTTTTGTGCTCCGCTGCGGAGGTTCGTCCGGTACGCACTCCGATTACCCCGTGTCCGCATTGAGTTGACGCTACTCGCGCAGATCCAACGTGTGGTCTCGGTAGATGACACATGTCCGCGCCTCGAAGAGTCATCAGAACGCTTCCGGGGCTCGCGGGGCTAGCATGGGGAAATGAGATTGACTCGATCCTACATATGAGCCCACCAGTTGCAGGCTTCGCTGGTGCTCATCGATCATCTCACTCGCAAGCCTTGCACCATGTCCACCTCTCACAGCGCAGAATCTATCGAGCGGGAAAACAGAGATGGCGAAATAAACGACGTTCCACTGAGAGCTACGGACGACGAGCCTGCACACTCGGTAGTGGATGAAGCCCAAGAGGAGCGGCCCGCCGCCGAGACTCCCCTGCCCAAACTGCAGTTATTCATATTGCTCTACATCCAGCTTGCAGAGCCGATCACCTCTACGGTGATCTATCCGTTCGTCAACCAGCTCGTCCGCAAGACTGGCGTTACCGGCGGCGACGAGGACAAGACAGGTTACTTCGCCGGGCTCATTGTGAGTAGCCTACCAACCACCTTGGTCATGGTCGCTGATGTTCGGGGGAGGAATCCGCTTTTTATGCCACCGAGGCGATCTGTGTGCTCCAGTGGGGCCGCGCTTCAGATCGCCTTGGGAGGAAGCCAATCATGATGGCTGGACTCCTGGGCCTGACGCTCTCCATGCTCGGGTTCGGGCTGGCAAAGACATACTGGGCACTCATCCTCGCTCGCTGTGCCGAGGGTGCTCTGAATGGGAACATTGGAGTTACGAAGAGCATGATGGCGGAGATAACGGACGAGACAAACCGGGATCGGGGGTTCGCGTTTATGCCTATGATATGGAGTCTGGGAAGCACGCTTGGGTATGCCATCGCCATCAACTATCGCAGTGGTGCAGTCTGCTCATGGCATGCACCGTAGACCCGCAGTTGGCGGTGTATTCTCGACTCCGGCGAGCCGCTGGCCACGTGCATTCAAGGCTCAGTTCTGGACATCATATCCATATTTTCTGCCTTGCGTCATTGCCGCATGCATCTCGATGAGTGGTTTCGTGCTTGCGTTGTGCGGCTTGAAGGAGGTATGTGCTTTACCTGCGCTTCCCTTTAGAGGCGCTCAAGGTACCGTAGACTTTACCAAGATCCAATAGGGGCCGGAAAGCCCACCAGACAGGTGTGTACATGCCTACAATGCCCACGCGGCTACTCTACTCATCTTCACGTCAAGAGCCCCGTGCAACGGCAAGGTCTCGCCCCGCAAACTACTCATCCGGAGGTGAGATTGAAACACACGGCACGCCAGCGACAGGTCCCGCTGTCGCTCTGCAGCCCATCACCTCGCCCACGCCTATACCCACTGTGACCAAGGATTCGAACGAAAAAGCTTTGGTCTATTCCGACGTTGTCGAGCCAGCGGCTGCAGCTGAGCCAACTGAAGCACGACCCGTTACGATCCGTTCTATCCTAAATGCTCAAATTCTCTATCCCATTCTGAACTACGCATTCCTAGCCTTCACCGACCAGTGTACCGTCGTCCTGCTCCCTCTCATGTATTCCAGCTCCATAGGAGAGGGAGGTCTGGGCTTCAGCTCTCTGAACATTGGAGTCATCCAAGGTATTACGGGAGTTACAAGTGGTCTGATACAAATATTCTCTTTCCCCTGGTTCCGCAGGCGGTTTGGAAACAAACGCCTGTATATCGGGTCGTATGCTTGGTTCCTATTCTACGTCTGCTGCTTCCCTCTCCTCGCGTTCCTTGCGAAGCGCGCCGGGAGAGCGGACGGCGCGACATGGGCGGCCATCGTCTTGCAAAATGCATCGTACGCGGCAACAAACATGACATGGGGTGCGTCTGTTCATGACACATGTCAACTGGACGCGCTGATCACTGCGTCCAGGATGCATCTTCATGTATATTAGCGAGGCAGCACCGAACCAGCAGGCTCTGGGTCTCACGAATGGGCTCGCGCAGACCACAGCCTCTGTCGTGCGTGCTCTAGCGCCGGCAGTCGCATCTTCACTATTTTCCGTCAGTCTGCAGACGAATATCGCTGGGGGAACACTGGTGTATTGGCTTCTATGTGGCGTCGCTGTAGGGGGTCTTTCCGCATCCGCTTTTCTACCGAGGCGGTAGATATGGTAGATACACAAAAAGGCAAGTTTTCCCCTCAAATGTCCCCGAGGAATGGTGTACCTACTATCTCTAGACGGAAGTCCAGGGAGGATAGAGTGTGAAGTACACGCCGTCCAGTTCGCGGTCAGTGTTTTGTCATCTTATTATCCATCTGGTGTTGTCAGTTGACTTCAACGACAACAGGCCAACGCTCGCATAACACCGAACCAATGTATTTTCATTTGCAAACTAATTTCCGACTTATCTCCAATATGCTGCATAGTTAGAAACGAATACTGAGTGTGCTGTACAGCTATCACATCAACAACCTCTGAGGCCTCTGAGGCGATAGATCAAGGACAGGGTTTCTTGATGTCTGCCACTGTGATCGCCGCTCAGTTGTAAACTCTGCCGCACAAGTGAGTCGCGTGATCACTGTCGTATAGGCGAAGTCCACTTACTCGACGTACCAGTCCGGGCTAGCGACTTCACCGTAGCCTCCGCCATACTCATAGCAGTCGTCAGCGACAGCCAGTCCCAATTCGCCCTAAGCGTACTTCAGCTCGTCTGAACGTGTCCTACTGAAAAGTGCCTACCACCGTGGCATAGCAGACGTCGTAATAGTAGGTGGAGGGATTAGCAAAAGCGAAGACACAGTCGTCGTTGGTGGTGAACGTTGTCAACGTGTCAGCGGGTGCATAGAATTCCTCACCTGCGACGCAGCGTGTGAGTAGGCGTCAGCAATGTCTATAGCATTGGAATCTTACTGCCGTAGTCGACCAGAGCGTCGTACAGGTCCTCACAGCCAACGAGCAAGGGTTCCGCGCCGAGGTCTTCACAGATGACGGTAGCTGAGCAAACATACGTGATCAGTATTATCGTGCAATAACTCAAATAAGTACTCTACCGTCGTAGCTGCAAATCGAGTATTGACGCTTCTGCAGATTGCTCGAGGTCACACGTTTCTCGAGCGAGCGACGCTCGACGAATCCAGGACATGCTTGAGTAACGACCCTAACCTCCTTGTTCTTCGAGGTGAAGGTTGTGTTGGTGAAAACTTCCCCTCCCTCGCCGCAAGCAGTGTGAGCACTCGCGGTTACTGACAAAAGAACGGTGTTGTTCAGTTTCCAGTTCGTTTGAAGAGATTTAAAGACCGTACCAACGGGCAAAGTGGCAAGAGCCCCAAGTACAATGGCGGACAAGACCTTGAATTGCATATTTCTCTGTAAGACTGCCGTGGACTGGGACAGGTGAGTGAGGTTCCTCGCAGCGACGGGCTCTCTTATATGTTCCAGCAAAGGAGGTTTTTTACGATTATACTGATTTTTTCACTGTCAAGACATCGTTGCGGAGGAAATTTGCTCGGCTGTATGATGCAAGTCTGGATGCGTCCAACCTGTTCTCGGGAGTATAGTTGACATGCATTCTCATGCCTACAACTTTCTTCCGAGAGCTCCATTCAAAGAGATGGATCAAGGCATCGTCCTGTGCCTCTTTGACATCGGTCGGAGTACTTGCTGCTTGTTTGTTCAGCGGAAGAAGGTTCCGTTACTGGGTCGCTTGCATTGCGATCCACGTGCGTACCAAAGCCAACCGCATGCTACGTAACCCACAGACCATTCGTCTAGTCAATTGCTCAATGCCATGAAATCTGTAAATACGCCTCCGCCCCTCTCAATCTCGCTGACAGCCCTCAATGCGGCTTCCACCGTTAGTTCTTTAGGTAAGCACTCCCTCTAGCCGATAATGCTCAATGTGGTTCTCCACTGAGACAGAAGGTAGGAGAATCCAGCCTCCACGTCGCCTTTTTCCTGTCATGGTCGACGCGTATTCTCCAGAGAAAGTCTGGGACTATGATGGATCTAGCAGAGGCTAGCATCAAGCGGACGCATTGCACGTAGCGCACAGGTACCCACCCACCATCTCACAGACTAGCCCAGGCTGACTGTCAACCACATCTATTGGCCCGAATCCCACAGTCGAGTCGCGCAAAGGCTCTCTCGGGACGCCCAGCCTGCGTAAATGCCCATGATTCATTATGAGAAGTATGTCACTATCCATCAGCGAGCTCGAAAATGCATCTTGCGATCTGAACTCTATCTTGCAGTTTGGCGGTCTCCTGAACAGAGAATCTGAGTGCCCACCAGCCCAAGATAAGCAACAGCACAACGAGACGGCGTCAATGCAACAAAGGCATACTATTAGGTTTATATAGCAGCGGTTACGCCAAAATATGGCTCTTTGCACACGAGGTTGAACGACTGACTGAACTCAGCCGGCAAAATTGAACTCTCGAGGACAACGAGCTTGACGTGGCCTAGGTCCGGGCTCTGCGTGTACGAGTCGTCGTTCGACTCCCATTGTGAGCAATCAAGGGCAATATGCCAATGCCGCATCGCAGTCAACGTTAACAAGGTATCCCACTGTGTTCTCTAGCAGCTGCGGCGCTCAGCATTGCATTCTTGGTGGAACGGTATTCCGACTCATGATCGGCAGAAGGGACACCGCGTTACTGTTCAGCGCTGAAAACACACTTCGGATGGGCTGGGCAGGGGTTCGTGCACTTATTCAGTATGTTCCTTACGGAAAGACGGTACCGCGGACCAGTGGAGGAGGCAGATTGAAATGTGCGATCATGACCTCCAAGATCTCATTGCTCTCAGCTATTACTCGGACAAGGATCCCTGCTGCTGCTGTCCGTAGAGGCAAGCTAGTAATACCAGTGTCGGATACGGCGGAACCACATCCGTGAAGGTGAGTTGTTCATTCAATACTGTGCTCATGCAAGGTTTAGCCGGTTGTACAAACTGCTTTTCCCAGTAGAAGAGTTCAGCTTGATTGAACCCAAACAGTTTTCAGATCCCCGTCGACCGTGCATCGGACGCGGTACGCGAGTACCTGGTACCTCTCAATACTACATTCGTCGAAAGCTGCCAGGCACGTGGCACGATTGTAGAGCACGATCGTCCGTGAAGTGCACACTCAACACGTTCCGGTGCTATTCCAGACATCAATCACCAGCCGCCTCTTTCCGTATGTGTACCATCTATCTTGCATCTGTGCCTGTGCCTCCCATACGCCATTGTGTTGGCACATAATCTTTCCGTTGACGTTCCTTTCAAGGACATCCTAAGAGTGTGGCCCACTGTCCCATGAGGAAACCGACCATCCCCGGCCAAATGAGGCTGGGAAGGGTATCGCCGACGTTTCCTCGGAATTGTAAACCTTCGTACCGCGTGATACTCCGGCCGCATATGCAGTCGGATTCAATGAAGGGTATCCCGCGCTGGAGCAGCGGCGTCAAGGTGCCAACCGTGTTCCACAGAATAGCGAGGCATCGTGACATGAGAAACGCACCCGCATTTCTCCTAGACCGTTGTATGAAGCTTCCGAGCACGTAATTCGTTGTCTAGGTCTACATGCCCCAGAACGTCGTCGGAGTATGAGCGCCGTACCACTACCTGGTACGCGGTACACAGTGAGATTATACCAAGATTAGTGCAAGTCTCAATAGATAGATGAGATCGCCGACGGCGAACTCTATCACATAATGATGCAGTCCCCCTTCTTCTTGGGCTTCCGCTCGTCGACGAGGCCGGCCGCGGAGAGCTGTTTCTTCGACTCTGAGAGCTGTTCTTTCGCCCGTTCGCGTGCGCGCCGAGCCTCCCTCAGCTCGTACGCACGTTCGTCCTCCTCAGCCTGCAGCTGGCGCGCTAGCTCCGCACTATACCACGCACGTCCGTCAGCAGTGGTCGGATGATCATGATCGAGGATGAATACGTACTCTCCGCGCTCCTCGAGCGTCAGGGCCGCGGTCTCGGCCTCAAGCGCCGCGAGTGCACTCTCGCCGGTGTGCCCCGCGTAGTCGCCTCCCGCGGGACTCGAACGGATGAAGTCGGAGTCGACAAAGGACGCACTTTCGCCCTCGACGTCCTCGAGACGCTCCCAGACAACGGAAGGCTCGTTAAGAAACACTTGATCCGTCACTAAAGTATAGAGTCCGCTGTCCGCACCCGGGGGCTTGTAGAGCACGGACAAATGCGAGTTGCGGAACAGTGCGACGAGTTGGCCAGGCTCGACGATGGACGCGAGTGTGAAGAGGCCGTGGTATGTCAGTTGTGAGCGTGTCTTGTCAATGAAATCTCGGATGATGATTGCTGCAGACGTAAGTGGTGTTAGACAGTGTCAAGAGCAACTATTGCTGCGAACGTGCCATCTTGGACCTTCTGCCGCTCGTCGTGCGTAAGAGAGTCGTAGCTGCCGCTACCACTTCCCCCCGCCTCAGGCTCTGTATCAGTATGGGTATGCTCCGGCGCCAGTAATCTGCCCTTCGTGAGATGATCTGCTTCTGCTATAAGGGTGACAGAGGTGTCGTAGTCGCGCGTCCTTGACAAAATCTGATGTTCTGGACTTTCGGGATCGGAAAGCCACCCATGCACGAGCTTAATGCCAGCGTGTTCGAAGAGCTTCAGCGCACCGCCGTCGCCTGCGGGATGAAACGCAGTGGCACCGGTGAACAAGGGGTTTAGGTCCATGCCCTCTGGTAGGTTCGTTGTCAGTTTCACGGTGTAGCATGTGGGGAAACCAACAGAACCACGCCTCGAATCGTAAGACAGCGTGCATATAGTCAGTGACTATCGTATGGGATAGGTGTCTATGCTAACGCTCCAAGGAAAGAGGAAAGAAACAAGAGAAGGGCTACGCACTTCTTGTGGCGGGCATGACAGACAACGCTGCGGAGGTATCCTCTCCCGGACTCGTGGACAACAGGAATTCTCCAAGTAGGCGCGACAGATAATCATACGACACGGTTGTCCGGTCTGCTGGTTCTATTTCTATTTGCCCGCGCAAAAGGAGGATGTTGCCTAGTGTCAAGCCACACTGAGTTGAGAACCACAGTTCGAGCACAGCCACAGAACCTACATATAGCGATGAATGAACATGGTCTAGAGGCGTGTGAATAGGTGTGAGACTAACCCGGCTACTGCACTGACCCATTGTAATTCTGGGTTATGATCTTCAATGTCCTGGGTTGTGCATCGGGCGACGGACGGAACGACACTTCCTTGAGGTACCACAGTTCTTCTCTCGACTCTCTGAGGTTGTCGTTATGCGAGGCGAGATCAACTTCATTTGGGCTTGATAAGGAGGCTTCATTGGCGTCATCTGCGGACATCTCTGAGGAGAGTGGATATGAGAGAAAGGCTGACGAGGCTACACTGCAGGGCTCGCGGGTGCAAGGAGACTGGAGGGGTTCAATATCCTGGGCGTTCGACCTACCCCAGTACCCGCGCCCGCAGCCACCGGCATTACGTAAGTCATGTTGGCGCAGTGGCGGTCGCTCTGCCACAAGGGCAGCCTTGGCAGCAGGCTGAACTTGAATTCGCTACTCATCATGTCCCTAATCATCACACCCATCATATATCTCCTTCCGAATGGACTGAAAAGTCAAGTTGCGCTGAATTGTCACGACCATGGCTGAGCTGTCCCTCACTCGTGAGCCAAGGACGTGTGCTCCAGGGAAGATACGACGGGAGCCTCAGGCTGGGCCTCGAGCCTCGCAAGGATCACAAACCTGTACCCCCTCAGGAATCGCGAGGTTGATGCAATGCCTCTTTTCTGCGTATCCGTTCCAGAAGGCGACCATGAGGCTGAGGCGGCGGTATAATTTTTCGAGCTTCATGAGAAAGACGCACTGGCAAACAGAGGCGAGCGGTTTATGAATCATGATACATATCTCAACTTACTTGTATGCCCAGGACGTGCGGGAACATGAAACTTCACGGAGTACTGCATCCCGCATCTGAACGTGCGGAGATAGTTGAAGTGTGCTGAGCGTATAGTAGGGCGACGCGCATGTCCGCAGATCTCTGGAAAACGCACGAACCGACCGCAGCACAGGTGTTGGCTATAGAGCATCGAATTCAAGTGCATCGCTCTTATGTTACTAGGTAAGCGTATTTGAGTTCCCTTGGGCTCACAGCTGTACACGTCAAAGAATTGCGTACCGGTGCACCGTGCACTTGCAAGAGCCATAATGGCGACGCAGATAGGGGCATCCCCTCATATGCAGAACAGAAGGATCGGAAGGCGATGCTGTATCTCCCACAATCTCACACAACAGGTCTGTTGGTGTGTTCATCCCTCGCCTCACGGACATAGCATGTTCAGAACCAGAGAAGCAAATGGCAAAATCTTGTCTAACAGAGTCCCGGGTTTGGTCATGGCGCACAAGGGATCCCAAAGCGCCCGCGTCTCAGCTCTGGAGAAGCAGCATCATCTCCGGTAGCCGTGCAGATTATTGTGATGCCCGAGGAGGAGGATCCTTCGGGGTGCACGACCTTGCTATTAGTCTGGGCTGCCTCGAGATTCCCTGGAATTCTATCGGAGAATCGGAAAACACACCAACGACAGGCCTGAATCTGTGGCCTCGTGCTGCTGACCACAGCCACGAGGTCTGCGCCGCAATACCAGGGCCCTCAGGCGCGACACGCAAGATTCAACTTTCACTCCGGACAACGCAGTGAGTATAGCTTGCGATCAATGCCGATGTTCATGGAGTTGGCTAATATGCAGCTACCTGCGAACGTGAGTATGTCCCTGGAACGAGAAGTCACAGCTTGGCCCGCTATACGACTGTCGAAGACTTGTAATAAGTAAGCCTAGTATCGCTGCCTCTGTTCGCTGACAATGATGATGTAGCTACTGCATGGTCCCCAGTATCTGTTGAGCACAGCAACACAGCTGGTAGAGGACGCCGTTGTCGTGTGCAGTATATATGACTATCCACCAGTGTGCAATGTCCACCCGTACCTCAATATCTCACTATTTCAGCGATGGAAGCGGCCACGACTCTGCCACGCACTCTGAGCTTCCCACTAGACAAGAATGAAGTTCTCGTAGCTACGAATTCGCACCAAGACAGGCTACAGATCTTCGCTTCTCTTGCAGGATGTTGGACCATGCCAGACGAGGCCAAGGAAAAGACCGAAGCCATGCTGCACGATACCACATACATGTAAGTTTTCACAATTCCTACCTCCGTACCTGCAGTACACCACTCACTGGGACCGTGCCGTGACTTCAGTCTTCCCGGAACTGGTGTGAGCTTGGGGCTTTGCCCAATAAGCGCGGTGAGCACGGAGGAAGTGCATGTCCAGGATCCGACTGGCCGGCTCGCCTTTGCGCCACAAAGCATGCCTGGGATGTTTCAGGTTCAACTTATTGGAGTCATCGTGAGTCTCTTGCGTGTATATGGTTCCCTGATGGTCTCTGAGTTTGAGCTGGAACAAATACTGCCACAATTAGGTCGGTAAACATGACGTGAACACAACAGATAGCGCTGGAGAGACCTCCGACGTCTCCATGATCCTGGCTGAAAACATCCCGCTACGGGAGGCACTCCGTTGCTCGTTGCTTTCGATGATCTCGGCTAGTGACGAAGTGCCATCCGCGTATATTACTGAGTAGGTTTTCATTTCGCTTGACCACCTCTAGGAATGGCTAATGCTCTTTGCTGACGCAATACCACAGGGATGATGGTGGGTGTATGGGGACTGCGGATTCGTTGTATCAGCCTTCGGGCACCTGCACGAGCGCAATACTCCGTCCGAGCGCAATTGGGGCGGAGATCTCGCGCACTGAAGACGGACGAGTTTATATCTGCGAATATTGTGGCCGAGTTTTCGACCGAGCGGACTTCTTGGAGCGCCATGAGATGCTTTGTCACTAGTACGATGTACGGGCACAGCGCACCAGGTTTGTGCTGTCTGAGGAGAGCTTGTATTTATTCGATTCCTTGATCCAAATATAGTAACTCACGTCCACCTACACAGCAGTCTCCTACCCGCCCGCCTTCGCGGGGGATTAAGGGGCTTAGTGCACCCGGCCGCTAGAACACTAACGCCACGTAAGTCTCGAACGGTGGGTTGGGAAAGTGCGGCAAAGGTGCGGAGTAACAGTAATGTGGTCAGTCGGTAGATGAGGTCAAGGTGCGGCCATGGTGTTTGAGCGTCGTACTGCGTTATTGGGATGGGCCCCCCGCTTCGCTAGGATGAACGGGCAGAAGACTACCTGCATCGTAGGTGGAGTGCTACGCACGTACTCTGGTGAATAGCCATGAATTGGTATCCACCGTGCGATTCGTGCGTGAATTTTCCTATACAGGGCTGCATCAGAACGTGTTTCATGCCGTACAGTGTGTCTCAGACCACGTTTGGACTCTGCAAGTTCGATTCATGCGACAACCAGGTCTTCACTACTGGTGGGCGCCCACATGGATTTGGACGCACCCGAGTCGCCGAGCACCACGCCGCCCCCATGTCAGGATATCTGGAGGTCCGGAAATGCGCACTGACTGCGCCAACCCCACCGTATCGGCGGCTATGGATGCATATAAGAGAGACCTGTTCGGAGTCAAAGCAGGACTGCCACCTCTTCCTTCGCGTCAGAATGCCAATGTCTACTAATTCTCTCCAGCTCGATCCATGCCACTGGCACCAAGGCCATGATTTCCAGAGGTGCCTGCTCTATGTTGTTGCAGATGATGGCTCAAGAATTCACACCCACGTGCCGGTACGCCTGTCCCACATACCCTTTTGGGTTCATACTCAATCACCTGTCCAGGGTTCCTACGCACTGGCACTGGCGCATGCGTAGGCAGTACACTACCGCTATCTCTGCTGCTGTACCTCGTATCTGATCAGCCAAACTCAATGGTATTCTGCCCCGGCCCCCATGATCATGTCGACCCTATGCCTTGCTTGCACACGTCTTGACCTCGTTGGCAGGCGTAGCATCACTGGCACGCTCCTTACACTTGCCCGTCACTGCAGACGACAGACGTAATAACAGAGCACAAACCTCATGCGAACATATACACGTTTCATGGCCATTATTAGAAACTGTGCTATGTCCACGTAGTAGCTTATTGACTCGGCAAGAACTATTCATAAGTTCAGATCGTCGCTGAAATGCTTCAGTAGGCAGGGCATTAGGAAGGCAAGCTCGCTCTTTCAACTGTAAATTCATGACTCTGACTCAGCTGAAAGGTAGGTTGCTTAGCCCCAATGAATTGCGTGCTGAAGTCTCCTATGTGAACGTTGTGAACTCCTTCAACCGCAGGCCAATGGAGGAAGATGTGCGGGCACCAAGTAGCCTGCTCTGCGACATGTGTGGTAACATTGCTCAGCTAGGCTGGCGCGACTCACTTGTCGGCTAAGGTACTGAATTGTCTAGTAACACGTCGAGGATACATAGAACGGCAATGAAAGCCGCATCGTCAACGAGCCTCAGGCTTGCAACACACCGAGTTGCCTCACTCTAGCAACGCGGCTCAGACTCGACGTGCTACCGCTGGCCTGGAAGCATACAGTGAGCCAAGTCCTTCACGAGCGCTGCAGAGCCCAGCCCAGGCCGTTCGACCATACAAGAACCCGCCGCGAGCTTGCTCGCAGGCTCGGGCGTCCTGACTATCAGTGGCTATATCGACGACCCAAATTTGGTATCACGACTGTTCAAGTTCGCGGTATGCTACTTACTCACCGTATTCGGGCCATTCACTGTAGGGCATGAGGGCGTGGACGCCTGACTTTGTGGGACTTGAGACGTCGACGTCAGAAGACCTACGGTAGAGTATAAGCCAGGCTCAAGCTGGTGTTTGCTCACTGCTTACTTGCAGCGAGGCTATTCACCCTCTCTCTGTCATTCATACATACAAAGGCGGCTCTTTCGAGCGTTTTGCATCTGTCATTATAGCGATGATCCCTTTACGGCTCACAGGTGGTCTGTCAGGCGCACACAAACCTCGTGTATGTCTGCCCTCTACCTGCCAGGCAGTCAGCCATTCAGCGAGGCCCCCTCCGCAAATGCGGATGTGTATAAAGGTTGAACCAAGTGCAGTACTTCGTTGATTCCGGCTTGCTTCCCGCCGCCAGTACCTGTTCTGCTATTTAAACGACCATCCTACGCCGCGGACCACCTCATCGTCGACGCTAGAACGGAAGTACACCGAGGATCCGAGTCCGCATCGTGTTCAGTAGAGGCCGTCCAACCCCTCGTTCTCTTCACCTCCATGGCCGACAACGGCGCCCAAGTGGCGGCAGGAAATGGTGGCGGCGCTCAGGTTACCACCGTCAACAACGTCGACATGCACGCACTAACCATCCAGCCCCTGAACGGCGCGCCCGCGCCCCGCCGCGCCAGCGACGCGCGTCCGGACGTCCTGAAGCGTCGCGGAGCCCAACGTCGCACTCGGAGACGGATGTCGGTGGCCTTAAACTGCATTGAGTGACCCTCTGGACTCTTCATCCTGTACTCCAGTATCGCCATGCACCAGTACCAAGAAGGTTGGATGTTCACTCTTTCTATTTGCTCCATGCGATTCTGCCGGCAGGAATCCCACTCTGCACTTCCTGACAAGGTTTCTATCGGGTACCAGGCCGCTAAATTATATGCTACGGAGATTGCATCTGTCTTGCTTTATGTTATTGGGGTCCGAGTTAACCGAGGTAGTGTTTCCATTATGCTTGCAAATAGTACGATCTTGATCTAAACTCCTGTAGTGCAGCTCCCGGAGAGTCCGAGAGCTTCAACCCGGCTCGAGAAACCCTCTGCTGTCGAACTCGAGCTTCCCGTACTGCAGCAGATCGGATAAACTAGCTGTTCCGGACGTTCGTTGGCCTTTTCGCTGTTTCGTATTTATTGCGGCCACATCTTCGCACTCATAGCGCCCGGACGCTGCTATCTTCTCTAGTAACACTCACCTGCACCTTCTCGACCGTCCGCCACACCATCTCCCTGACCTTCATGTCCTCCTCTCGCATCCTCAGCAAGCGCTCCAGGCGGTCCACCATCTCCTCTTTCGTCCCGCCTACCACAATCCTTTCATCGTATTCGGCGTGCGCAACAAGGTTTCGCCGCAATGCCGTGTCCGAGAGGTCCGCACATGCGGCAGGCTCCGTGATCAGAGGTGGGGGCGGATGCAGCATGTATCTGCGGTGCATGCCTGGCAATGCTGGACATCAAGTTCTCGCCCCTCGCATCCTATACAGAGGCTAGCCCGAGAAAACGGCAAGATACATACCTTCAAGGTACTCCTCGCATGCGCGGGGAGCCTCGATATCAATCGTGCGGCCCGAGCCAGCGAGGCGCCGGAGGCCAGGCATACGAACGCCTGTATCGAAGAGGGAGACGAAGGCAAGCTTTCGCAGCAAGAGAAGCGCTGGGGCTACATCGTCGTCGATCGCGCCGTTGAGCGACAGGTCGAGCTCGGAGAGCGTGCGCCGGAGCGCGACGAGATGATATACGCTACTCTAAACGTCAATCAAACTGCAAGGGCAAGGGGTGGGGTACTGCGTACGCTTCGTTCCCAATGCCCGTGTTGCTGAGCCAGAGATGCGAGAGTCGGGGGAGGTGGTGGATGCAGGTCAGGTCGGAATTTTGCAGTGGCGAGTCGCTGAGGCTCAATTCCCTCAGGAAGAGGAAGCTGTTCGGTTTGCTAAAGACTGGTCGCGCGCTCGTTAGACGAACTTATGCTATGATTCGGTTCTCGTACCCGGGAGCAGCTCCCGTGCGCCGAGGTTCAAGCCCTCCACTTCCATGAGCGATGCGGTGAGGTCCAGAACCTCAATCTCAGACATGCGGAGGAGTTCCAGGACACGCGCACTCAGGTGGCCTAGAAACGCATGGCGTACATGGCAAAACTCAATCAATGAAACCCATGACCACTCTGGAAGGCGGCACTGACCATCAAGAGCGAGTATGTCAGCTATTTGTTGATGTGAGCTCGCACCAAGAGCACGCAGCCGCTCTCTGAGTCGGATACCGGGGAGCAACGCATCAAGGCGCGCCGTGAGCATACCTAGGCTGCGAGGAGTCTCGGCGCCAACAGGAGGGCCATACAATTCGTCTGAAGGTGGAATATATGCATAGGGGGGCGCATATAGCCACCCAACAGCTCGTGAGAGGAGAGTACTGGGCTAGAATCATCATACACACCTTCGAGGACCCGTATCCTCCTCTCCAGCTCACACATCGTTGGCCTGCCGTCCATATTCGAGTACTCGTGATTCTTCTGCGGGTATGGAGAATATAGCGCGTCTTGTGATCCTCTGAAATACCTCAGCTTCTCCGCTTTTGCGCTCAGTTCGAAGGAGCTCTCATTGGCACTCTGAATGGACTTTTCTTTCTTTGCCGGTGCAAGCATATCACTGAATGTGTCCGGGGACATCGGCCTCTTGCGCTTCGTCTTCATCTGGGGGGCGGGGGGAGGCACTTGCCATCCACGATGGGGCACAGGCGTACTTTGGTTGCAAAAGAAAGCAGAGAACGTGAGCTCAGATACGTCGGGGCTCTGGGCATCCTGAGGGAGGGTCCTGCGAGATAGCTCTTCTAGTTCGGCTTCGCCGAGAGACCTGTCGAGGCATTCGGCAAAGGAGGGGAGACAGTCGCTGGGTATATGCATTGGTGAATTTGAGTGTAGCCGGCGGCGGAGACTTTGCAGAAAGGCTACAGCGTCGAGAGCAGGGCAGTATAACGGGTTCGTCTCGTCAATAACAGGTTTTTGGTAGTGCATTTTGAAGGCAAGGCGACAAAGGGACGACAAAGAGGGAAGGCGATGGATGGCAACAAGCAGCGAAAAGAGGAAAGGGGGACGAAATCTGCGACGAAGAAGCGCAGCGAGTGAAGTTGGCATAGACGTCAAGCTCGACGTGATCACGACGGCTGGGCAGCTAATCAACGACACCTTCCATTCTTGGAACGCGCGCATAGCAGCTCAGCAGCAAGGAGTACATTGCCGTGCTTTAAGCCAGGAGGTATGAAGTAGCGAATGCGACTGTGTGCCCAGCGCACTCCACGCAGTCAATGCGTTGAGATGCTCGCCGAAGGGGAGGGGGAGATATTGTATATCTGAACCAGTAACTGAATCAGAACACAGGGTTCGACCATTCATCACGAATCACAAGCATCGTGCGTGAATACACAACGAGCCCTCGCTAAAATACTGAAGATGGGACATAGAAATGGGAGGAGAATAGCAATTATTAGCTATACTCTATGGGTAGTACACGAAACCCTCACAGAATAGAGGCTGAGAGTGACTTACAAGGACAAACGAACGACACAGGTGTAGAAAGATGTCATAGTGAAATAATGCAAGGGATAAGGGTTCAAAGATCCACTAACACGGCACCTAGCTATGGCGTCAGTGATAGTACGAAAGAGAATCCAGGCATGCGCACCTCGAATGCACTCAGCAACACTTCACACTCGCCACTCATAGGTTCGTTGGCAAGGCACCCCTCAAACGTGTGCGTCCGTCCTTCAGTATCTCAGTTATGATGGGGCTCGCTGCCGGCCTGTATTTGTATTCCTTCGAATACCTGTTTTCCGCGTAAGCACAGCTGCCATGTTAAGACGTCGCCATCCTCACCGATCAGCATAAATAATCTTCGGCCGGCTGTTGTGCTTGTGGATGGCCCAAGCGAGCCAAAGGAGGAGGAGAATAAATGTAATGAATGAGAGTCGCCGCCATGGAGAGCCACGTCGTTGGACGGGCTGTAGTGCGCCGTTAGCTAGTTCTTCGGGTTCTTCGTCGTGCGTAGCACCAGTGTGTGCTACTTCGGTCTTCGCAGCCTCCTCTGCAGCAAGGTGACGCCTTCCGTCCTCGGGCATGTTCAGAGAGGGCAAAAGGGACAGGGAGGCGAAGCGTGCTGAACGACAGCCAACAACGAGCGGATAGAGAGACAATGATGATGGGATGTGTCGGTGAATGTTCGCGACATTCTACGCGGTCACTGCGATCACGTGCGAGCGCATATCGCGCGGTGCCTGCTTGGGCGTTCGGCGTCCGCTTGGCTTGGCGTCTCCGAGTCTCTCTGCGCACACACCAATGATTCGTAGAGCAAAAAACACGGTATGACTCCCGCAGCTAGCGTCGTACCACTATTGACGCAATACATAATTGAAACCGGTGAATTAACGCATAAATACAGGAGTGCTATACAAATACTGCACACAGTATGCGGCATAGTTCACTAGTGACACAGCGGGTTGCGAGGCTGCCGCGAGATGAGAATCTGAACAAGAAGTCTCTCTAACCAACTTACCCGCAATTTCATCCATGCTTCATTCAACGGCGTAAGTACCGTCATAATCGGGTTGTCCATGCGTCTTCCGGGAACTTGACCCTTCTTCACCACATGAGATCCGAGTCTGAGGCCGTTCCAGCAAAATGTCCGCAGAGTTGTAGCTCATGTCATTCAGCTCGTGCCGAAAAGCAACCTCCGAAGGAGTGGCGGGAGAATGAAAGAGATAGCCGTTGCCGTGTCTGAGAGCCCCGCGTATGCTGATCACGAACCGTGAGATGAGAGCGACAGTGCACCTGACGAACCAAATTTTCAATTTTCTTGTAGTAGCCTTCGCACCTGGTTTGGTAGCTTGGGAGTTTCGAGTGACTCACATATCGACAAACATGGAGCACTCCGAGACCTGTCGGTGACGTAAGGACAAGTCACCCAAGCCGTCGTGATCTGACCGGTACTCGGATCGAACTCACGTTTTCCAGCCACAAGACTAGCACCACGATGTTCAGGACCAGGAGCATCCCACGCAAGCCAGTGGGTTGGCAGGAACAGTTGCTATATGAAGTATGACATACCCAAAGGGTAAGGCGCCTTCGGATATTTTGCAAGCAGTGCTAGTGAGTGGTGACAAGAGAGTCAAACATGGACGTGTTGAACTCACCGTCTCTCAGAAGCCGACGTGTGAATGGAACAAGAGCCCCCGTCTCCCGACTCAACTTGAAATTGTTGTATGTTGCACGCCAAGTTACCGCCAGGACCAGAGTATCGGCTATAATGTTGAATACCCGCACAACAATCTCAACTGCCGATTTATGTCAATATTCAGGTGGGATGATGAGAAATGTAGCTCCGACATCTACTGAGCTCCTCAGCATTTAAATCGGGCAGGCGAGACAAAGGTCTCACTTCATAAGAAAGAAGAAGTGTGTATAACCAATCAAGCAGCCAACCGGGCGAGGAGCGTCTTGGTAAAATGTATCCACAAGCGAGATCTGGCACCCCGCTCGACGGACGTTGACATGGTCGTTCTGCGTGAGTAGCTCACAATTGCGAATATTGGCCCCGCGAGGACCAGGGATGATACGGCCGCTGGCGTGACCCATCGATGTTTTGCGCAAGTGTTGACAGCATACGCCCGAATGGCCGTAATGACTACAGAAGAGTTGTCAGCAGGGATTCGCATCGGATGAGCCTGAGGGCCAATATGGTATTACCTCCCAGAAGAGTCGCCAGCGCAAACCAAGCAGCTCCATAGATAGGATATATGATTCGGTCCCTATAGCGTTCAAGTTGTTACCATTCTCAGACTGCGCTGTTCTGCGGATATGGGTGCCGAACTGTCTACGTACGTCTGGGGCAGCATACAGTGAGTTTCGATGTTCAACTTGGCCCAGGTAGTAACGGTACTCACGGTGCAATCTAGTCCGACCCAGCTCGCTATATTTGCCGATACATACACCGTCGCAGAAACATGCATGGCCAGATAAATCCAGTAGAAGAACCGTCTATGGGAGCTCCTGACAGTGTTGTATTCGTAATCGATGACGAGCAGGCGGTCGTAGAGATAGATAGCTGGATGTCATGCGTTCAATGGTATAATAGTCAGTATAGCATCTGGATGACAATGAAGATAGTACAGCATACCAAACGCAGCAACGGTGCAGCAATTCTGCGAGAAACTGTGAGGTCTAGTATGAGTCGTAGGAGTTTGGGAAAGACAGCATGTGCCTACTAAGTGTCCCACGTGAATTCTTCGGGTGAATTGTAGAGCATTGTGGAGTCAGCTTTGAGGCGGATAGAAGATTTCCCCTTTGTGTAGTCCCTCATGAAGGATGGACATCTTCCCTCTTATGTGTTTTACAAAGTAATCGTAGACCCTCACGATGCCCACACGTGTTACATAACAAGCTTGATGGGAGCAGTGAAGTGGTCTCGCTAAGGACACTCTGAGGCGGCGCGGTCACTACTGCAACTTCAGGTCCACTCTAGTAAGCCGGAAAGTGGCCGAATCAGTCGCTCCGTGACATACCAGTTTCTGGACCCTTGATACCGCCGCACAAGTTCTGTCGCAAGTGCCAGCCTGTGGGGTACGATAGGGCACTCGGCCACTACGCCTCCGGAATTTAGTGTCAGACTCATGGCATTGGAAATGATGCTTGCAGACGATAGGCCAATTATAGTTGCCAATCCAGCAGACACAGACGAAGACAAGCATCAGCGGTATTGAGTGGCCATAGCGCCGCTTGAGTGTGGTCAGCATTCTGACGCGTTGAGGTGGGCAGCGCAATCTCAACTTGGTCTGCCAGTGTCGTGAGCAAGCATGCATGGTCACGCACTTGATTTTAGTTGACGAATCACTTGAAAGTGAGATTTGATACAAAGACAGCTGTTGAATACAGGCAGGTCGCGAAGTGGAGCATGTGCCAGTCGAGGATGACGGACTGTCAGGATTTAGCAATGAGTCGGTAACAGTGTCTTGTTTGTCACAGTGTATAAGACTATTTCTGTCATGTAGGCTGTTATGAGTGACATTTGTAGGAGGCAGCCAGGATTTACTTTCAGGTAGGGTTCGGTCGCAATGTACGCGAAAAAACCCAAACTTTGACTCGAACCAGCCGGCGGTGAGGGTACCGCCCGATCCCGCGACTCTCTCGCCGAGGCCGCCATATTGATCTCCGCGCCGTGCCGCTACATGGGCCACGATCTACGATCTACGGAAGTGGTGGTTACGCTCGAGTTTTTGTTCATTTCCTCGAGCACTGACCGACGAAATGCCGATGGAATAGGTGAGATCACGGAACGCGCCCACAGAGGTCCACATTGCATGGCGCACGTCTGTCGCACCGCCTACTCTTTGTATCTCTTCCCCCCATCGGCGCAGCAGTACCTGCGCAAAGCTCGTATGGAGCACTGCATGCATAGTCCCATATGGTGAGTACATTCCACGAGGATACCTACATTGAGTATTGAGACTGGTCCTGCAGACGGCCAGATACGCCTGGGTGCGCTGCACGACCACACAACAATGGGCTATATTTACGGCTTGTACATAGTCAACAACGATTCGGCGAGAAGAATATGACGAGCTCGCCTACATTGCATGTGGATGATGAAGAAGGCATTGCCGACAAGTACGTCAGCATGATGTATCATCACTTCCCGTCTGTCAGGATGGCTCTGGAATCGTACGTGGGAGACGCGCACCTGGAAGGAAGACACATTTGTGAGTTGTCTTCATTCAGACACCCCATATACCATCACACCATCGCGAATTGGTTCGTTGACTTTGCGTCTGCCCGACGATTTCCGCAGGCAACTGGACCGTCAATACCACGTTCAACGTGGTTGACCATTGCTTGCTTGTCTAGCAGTGATGCGTCCTGCACCGCGTTTGTGTCGCCTGGGTCTCATTATGCCTGTGCGACATGGCAGCAGAAGCTGAGGTGGTGAAGTCGGAGAAGAGCACGCGATGCACAGCGCGCTCGCTGCTCACTCTGGCTTCCCAATATGGTGGGGGTAGACCATGAGCTAATCCTCCCACCTGGATCGCCCCTGAAATTCTCACTCAAACAGGATGCTCGTCCAGGCGGTCCAGCGGCATGGCGGCGGCATGGCGCTATCAATCTCTCACGGAACCAATTTCCCGATTTTGACTGTGGGTCCACATGCCGCGTATGGACAACAAGGAGACCTCCAGGCGCTTCCCCCAGCCTCCTGCTTCTCATCCACCACCTCCTCAGGCCGCTCCCGACCCATCTAACCCTCCAAATCGCCCGAATACCCTCGGATCCGAATTCGGCAACCCCGGTGGGCTGAGCGGTGCTCGGCAGCTCCCGCGCCGCCAGCAGCCTCGGCCCAGCCAGGGCATCCCTGGCGTTCATGAATTCGCTCAAAACCCAGTCCCCAACGTCCCTGGACGAGCCGACAACGCGTACGCCACATTCCAGGCTGGAACGGGCCAACATGGACACACAGGCAACGTTGTACGCACTCATATCCCTCAATCCGGGCAGGATTGTGGACACGGGCAGGTACAGAGTACACTTGTTGGCTATGGTGGGCCGGTGTCGCCACCAACGGCGTCGGCGCAGGTGCGTGCCGCCCCCGTCTTATCTGATGATATCCCTCCTCAATCATCTCTTGAATAGCTACAGGATACTAGTAGCAGCGGCTCAAGCAGCCCCGGGGGCTCGGTAGGCAGTCATCTCGGCTACTCTGGCGGGGGCGGGGGGCACGCAAGCCCGCCCAACGCGCCGTATGCTCCCGGCTACGCCGGAAACGCGCGCAACAGTGCCCCGCAGCAGATGGGAACGGCCATTCACGCTCAGAGTGGATACGGCACAGCGCTGCGTTCGGCTGGTCCGGGATCCACCCTCGACGTCCCCGCTCCTCGTGTCGGCGTTGCACAAACTGCACAGGGGAGCGGTGGGCATCGTGGACATACTGGGAACGTTGAGCAACGCCCCTCCTTGCAGCGCTTCTCGTCCTCTGGTAGTATTGCGAGCTCGCCGTTGTCATACGCGCGCAACAATCCACAGGCGGATGCTCTCTCCGAAGGAGTTACGTTTCCACCGTCTCCTCCGCTCGACTTTCGTACCCATCAGCTATCGCTAGAGGACGATGCTTCACACTTGGGGAGATACCTACAGCCCCAGCAGCAGCCATATGGCGTGCCGCCGCCGTTCCCTCCTCCGCAGGCGCCTATGGCCCCGTATCCCTACCGCTGTCTGAAACATAGCGAAGCTAGCGGCAGAGAATTTGTGACGCTGGATATGCTTGAAGATCCCCCTCGTGGAGAGAAACCAAACTTCGCATACCCGTTGCTGATCAAGGCGGCCATTCTAGGCAGCCCGCGACAAGCGCTCACGCTGCAGGGTATATATGAGGCTCTCCAGCAGAGGTTCGAATGGTTTAGGGAGCACAAGGACGACAAGGCGTGGTCGGTGAGTTGTCTGGGTATCAGACCATCTCATAATGAGTGCTTATGCTGTTGCTCAGGCCTCGATCCGACACAACCTCTCTCTGAACAAGATCTTCCGCAGGGTGCACAAACCGATCACCGAACCAGGGAAGGGCGGCTATTGGACCGTCGACTCTACCGCTGGCGAAGGAAACAAGCGCGAGCGCAAGCGCAAGCGGGCTGGCAAAGCTCAGCAGGCGGCCGCAGCCAACGCTGACCAGGCTTCCGCCAGTCAGGTCGCCGAGGACGTCAGTAGTGACGAGGAGAGGGGCATCCAGTCCGCTTCTGTCGGTATATCCCATGGTCACGGCCAGTTCCCGGGGTCATACTTCGGAGGATCGACGTACGAGGAGCCGACTATCGACCCCGCCCTGTTGAATCAAGGACACTTCGCTGGCCATGGCCAAACGCAGTCCACGAGCGAGAGGCTTGTCCCAGCGCCGTATGCCCACCCCGCGTTTCCCGTCCGCACCCCTGCCTCCGGGGCCACAGACCCGCGCGCTGCTGCGCCAGGCCAAATGGGCATGCGCCCAGGACAAGTTACGCCGTACGGTTACCAGACGCTGAGCCAGGACCCTCTTGCGCGGGGCTTCGACGCTTGGGAAGCCTCGTTCATGGCGGGCCCACCGATGTGGGGCACGCAGGCCTCCGCTCCGCCGCACGCGCCCGGCGTCGGACACTCTGGCTCCGTGCCAGCTCCCGCTATGCGGGGCCAACCCGCTCGCCCGATGACGGCCGCCAGCGTCCCTGCGCAGGTGGGTGCGACGAGCGTCTATCCGATCCCGACGTCGTCTGTCTACCATCCCGGATCTGTGACGGGGTCTGCTGGGACGGCTGGCTCGAGCTCGAGCTCGACGTCCGAGACGGGCAGCACCCGCAGCGCTGCTGGTGTGAACCCTCAGGTCTACAGGCGGGGCACTGGCTCCTCGTCGGGGTCCTCGTCCCACTCCCGGGCCTAGGCCGTAGTCAACTCGCGTCGTTCGCTGGGGCCCTGTGCGGTACGTTTTTGTAGGCTTACGGCGGAGGCCCCCTCGTCTGGCCATCATCGAACAAGTCACGTCTCTCATGAACGACGCCGTCTTTCGCTCGGTTTCCATCATCTCGAAGAAAGCATTAAATCCTACGTGCTATCGTTGTCTCCCTGCTATCTCGCTTTCGCTTCGACCCAACATGCTATCGAGCCCTGTATCTGTGCTTCCGTCCTTCTGCCCGTCGTTCTCAACCTTCGACCCAACACGCTTGTACCACGCGAACCCACGCGGGCGCCGCATCCCTACCACAGGAACAAGATGCAGTACCTGCATGGGTTCAAGAGGCTTCCGCGAAGCCCATCTTATATTTTATAGCACGAGTGACCTGTGTACGTTACCCCGTCGACGCCCTCCCGCTCTGTATCGCTTCGCTGTCCTTGCTTTATATCGAGTAAACACACATGTGCGCTGATCTGTTCTGTAGTATGCTGTAAAGACTGCTCGTCGAATCGCTGTGTAGCTCTGTCGTGTTCACTAGCTTTCGTGTACGTTGCTATGCATGGTTGTTGTTGCAGAGTACACAGTCAAGCGTGCCATCACCGACGCGCAACGTGACGACCAACCCTCTCAGAAGGGGACACGCCAACAATCCTCAGGCACCTTCCTCAGACTCCGCACCCAGGCACGCTCATGGAGGTGCCACACCGTGGCGGCCTCCTCGTCCCCATCCCGCGCACCAAAGAGCACGAAGAACGGCAGCGACACGCGCGCGGATGCTATCGGGCGCGACGGGGTACATCCAGGGCGCCCGCCCCACGAACACGCGCACCTCGAGCCAGCGCAGCGGGCGCGGCGCAGCGCGAGGACGCGCCGGCTGGGCCAGGCCGTCCAGACGATCTGCCTGTAAGTACAGAACGCCGGCTCGCCTCCTCGTGCGCCGCCCGGCATAACTGAGCAGGTTGTCTAGCGGGGCGACGATGAGCGACCAGAGCTCGCGGGGGAGCGCGTGCCGCCGTCCGGGCTGTCCGCTGGCTTGTGTACACGCGGGTGCCGTCGAGCCTGAGGCGGGCTCGCGTTAGCGGACTCACCTCGCTGAGGGACGATGGAGCGGAGTCCTCGTCTGTGACGGCGGCTGGACTCTGTCTACGCGTGTCCCTGCGTTTGCGCGGGGGTAGGCGGCAGGCATTCAGCAGGTTGTGGAGTGACAAGTGCTCAGACGAGGGTCCTGTTCCTCTTCTACGCGAAGAACAGTAGTTGAGTGGCGAAAACGCACGTCGTCGCGCCGCTCCAGAAACGGACACCACGACGCCACGACGCTTCGGGCATGCGTTGTCCGCGCCCTGCACACCGAAGCAAGGCTCCCGAGTCATCCACAATCCTCAGACTGCAGCGGAACGTGCTCTGCATCAACGCGTGTGATCGATCGTACTGCGCCGGATCCGCCCTATGCATGGGATTCGCGGTGAGGGGGTGCTAGGGTCTCGTTGTATGCACGGGCTACGGCTGCGCGTCTCCCTTGTGGAGGTCCTGGCGTGCGCGGGCATGAGCGGAAGGAGGAGACGAGGGCGGTGGACGACGCACCCTGACCATGATACTCATCCGTTGGCCCCCACTGTACTGACGACCGTCACACTGCCCATGCAGGAGTATCGAGTGCTTGAAGCCGTAACGTATAGCGTCACTAGGACACGCTCAGTGTCCGTCGCCGCCTGTCCTCCGGGATGACCCACCTCTGGATGTAGACACTCCCCGACGGTACCGGCAGCGCGTACGCCTCCCCCGGGTCCGCGGCGTTCTCCAGCCTGAGCACGCGCGTCGCCCCGAGGCTCACGCCCAATATCCAGGCGCCGCTGGCTCCGGGGTTGTCGACGTGGGGCTGGCGCGCGTGGGGGTGAGCGCGGGCGCCGGGGCTGCGGGAGAGGGACGCACGAGGATCTCGCCGTCCGAGGCGAGGTGGAGGAGGTGGGTCTGGACGTCGGGGCTCGGGTAGAGGCCGCGGAGTCGGGCCAGTGCGCCTGACAACCCCTCGACGTCCTCGGGCCAGGAGGAGACGTGCATCTCGCGATATCGCCGTATGACACCGTCGTAGTGGCCCTGCCCCATGGCTGAGAGGCATGACCGTCAGTGGCAGCATGTCATACGCACCTCTTGGAACTCGTAGAGCTCGTCCGGGAGGAACAGCGACTGCACAGAACTGCCCGCGTCCTTGGGGGCGTACTCCCTACGCTTTCTGCGGTACGCGCGGCTCTCGGTCGCGTCGAGTTTGCGGAGAGCGGCGGTGAGCAGGGCGCGCTGCTCGGGGGGCGAGAAGAAGTCGGGGAACCATTGAAAGTCGGGTGGGAGACGCTGTGCGACGGGCTGGGCTCGCGGGGAGGAGGTCGAGAACGCCCTGCGCGAGGGGAGGCGGCGGGAGGAGCGAGAGGCGAGGCCGACGCTGCACGCTGTTCTCTGTGCCAGCATGGCCGCGAATGGCGACCGCGCGCAGGCCGTGAGTGACAGTCGCTCTGTGCCAGGCACGTTGCGACGGATTCTCCATAAGGCAGGACGCCTTCCTCTTTCGCGCAGACACTGTCCAGTTGCGTGTGACGTACACGGCCAAAAATCTGCTCGAGCTCCGGTAACGCGCTGGTTTGCGAGAAACGGAGTTCCTGTCCGCTGTATGGGAACAAGTGCAATACCGAGAGGCTCGCACACCATTTAGCGCAAATGATCCGCCATGTCATGCTCCCGCAGCAGGCGATCTTCAGCCCAGGCAACTCGCAAACACGGCCTCGCGCTGAATACACTCGGAGATGAGGCAGCGATCATGGAGGCAGCAATATGGTGGTACCGGGCTCAAACAATAGACTAGGCATGAGGTATATTGTAAGTGATATGTATGGAGTATGCAAACGGCGAGTGAATTGAATGAGCGACAACGAACATTAGCTAGGGGTCCCGAGGCGAATGAGATGATAGCGACGAGACCAGATGTGATGAATGTAGCAAGAGCAGATCAGTAATGACAGTAAGTACACGGTGTCCAAGACTGGCGTCGAGCCAAAATGAAGGACGGTAGAAGATGGGGGTAGGATGACAGGTGACAGTACCGAGAGCAATGCAGGGATGACCAGGAGATAGTTGAATCTATCCACTAGAAGCCGTCACCAAACATATCTCCATCATCGTCGTCGTCCTCCAGCAGAATGTCCCTGAACATCTCCCAGAAGTGCGGCACTGCTGTTGAGTCAGGCCCTGGCAAGGCTGAGTGGCTGGGATCCATGCTGTGCAATCCGAAGAGTTGATTGTTGTTGTGAGTGAGCTTCTCAATGTGACTAGGGTGCACATACTGAGCATTGTCGAGTGATTCATAGGGCAGTAGTAATGACTCACTCCTTGTAGTCTGCCGGTCTGCCCTTGTACTCCTGGGCGAGCTCCTCCAGATGCCTCTCAAACTCGACAAAAGACGTCTTCTTCTTGTTTGTCGCTGCCGGAGCTGGATTCGTTGGCGGCACTGAGCCCAGCTCAAGGTCAGGCCCTAAGTCATTGATTTCGGTGGCTGCATGGGCTCCCTTCAGTTTTGGAACCTTCTCACTGGCTAGATCCTTGCCTTTGGTGTACATGAAGTTGTTGACGAGCAGGCAAACTCTTCCAGCGGGCTTTAGGTCGCTTACCTGGTTGGTTGTTGTGAGGCTTGAGGCACACGAAAGTTGCTGTTGAGCGACTTGGGATTGTGGTACGCTACAGGGGTCCTTATATACATGTAGGAGACCGTCTGACTAAGCAACTGTATAGTACCAATCCCTGATGCATGTGATAAAGTACACAGTGCATGTGATACTCCTGATACCCGGAGTGCCGGTAGCATGTGATTGTCCTGATCTACCCGGGAGATCCCCGGCTGCCCTACAGGCGCCTACCGATCAGTTCAACACTCCCCCTTGCTAAGTGCAGCGACAGATGCGCGCAAGCATATAGTGGCGCATGATGCAGCCGTAAGCTCTGGACTTAGTCATAGAACCGTAGTCCGAGCATTTCTCTGAACCTAGAGAACTTGATGTGACCTAGGTTCTTAGTGAACAGGTCTGCCGGATTATTATCCGTGCTGATGTAGAAGACTTCGATTTTCTTGTCTTCCACCAGCTCCCTCACATAGTGGTAGCGAATGTCGATGTGCTTCGACCTTCGCTCCGTGATAGGGTTGGAGCTAATGAATATTGCTCCCTGGTTGTCCGAGCAGACAGGCAGCGGGCCGAGCTTGTAGCCGATCTCCTCAAGGAGCATCTTAATCCAGGCTACTTGTCGCGAGCAATCACTCAGCAACATATACTTGGCTTCAGTGGACGACAGTGCAACTGTCTTCTGTCTCTTGGACATCCAACTGAACGCGCCATTTGCAAACTTCATCAAGTAACCAGATCTGGACTTCCTGGCCTCAGGGCTGTCAGCCCAGTCTGAGTCAGTGCATGCCAATAGTCCATTGCCGCTCTGTCCTTCATAGACTAGCGCATAGGACTTGGTACCAATTAAATAGCGGCAGATATACAGCACTCTGTTTAAGTGGTCCTGTGACGGGTTTGCAGCAAATTGCGCGAGTAGAGTCACGGCATAGCAGATGTCTGGCCTAGTTCCAAGCATAAGGTATAGCAAGGAACCAATAACCATCTGGTACTTGGCACGAAGAGCAGGATCGACTGTCCCAGTGTTGCGTACAGGCTTGTATCCCGCAGGGAGTGGAGTGGGTGCTGAATGTGCATTCTGCATGCCACAGCGCTGCAGCACTTTCTCGAGGTAGGCGCATTGATCCAGGTGGATTTCGCTGCCTTTCCGAGTTATGCACATACGCAAGAACTCCTTGATGTCGCCTAAATCATGACACTCCCACTTCTTCATGAAGCGTTGCTTTAGTTCAAGAACTAAGGCTTTGTCTTTGCCACAGAAGATGGCGTCATCGACATAGACGATGATTAGCACAAAGCGGCCATCTTTTGTCCTGTAGACAAATATTCCGGCATCGGATACAAGGCGTTTGCAGCCAAGTTCCTTAAGGGACTCATTGAGGGTGCGCCACCAAGCTAACCCTGCTTGTTTAAGTCCATAGAGGGCACGCAGTAGCCGGTAGACTTTGTGCTCTTGGCCTGGTACTTTAAAGCCCTCAGGCTGCTCCATATAAATCTCCTCGTCAAGCTTGCCGTATAGGTAGGCATTACGGACGTCTAGTCCAGAGACATGCATGTCCTCAAGCGCAGCTAAGGCGAGGATCAGGCGTACAGTCTCAAAGCGTACGACTGGAGAGAAGACCTGATCATAGTCAAGGCCTTCAATCTGGGAGTAACCCTTGGCGACCAATCTGGCCTTTTTACGACCGTCAGTTTTGACGTCGAAAACCCAGCGGTTTTTGGTGACTTTACGTCCTTTTGGACGATCAACCAGCTCATAGACTTTGCGTTTGCGGAGCGCCTCTAGCTCATTGCGACACGCAGCCATCCACTCCTCAAGTTCCTTCTTAGGTAACTTAAGTATATCGCAGAATGTCCATTCTCTCGGGCTGGACCCATCTGGAAGACCATTGTCGGTGGTGGATAGCGCTTTAGATAGCAGCAACTCGACTAATGAAACTCCCCCTTCCCAGCATAGTTGTGCCAGTAGTAACTCAGCTTGTTCAGCTGCATCCTCGTCGGATGGGGCGGACTCGGCAGGTACGTCGCTTGGAGTTGGGTTTGGCGCACTAGGTCCGGGAACCTGTTGTTGCTGCCTACTAGGTCCGGGTTTGGACTGGGGGCGACCCTGTCCCTCACCAACCATTTTCTTCCATCTCCCCTGTTTCTCGATATCCTTTATTATGTCTTGGGGCTTCCGCTGCTCACCATAGACATTACCCTTACGAGTTACTGGTTTCCGCTCTCTGCCTGAGCGTCGCGGCTCCTCTGGGGGCGCAGGTTGCTCTGCCGGAGGCTGAGGCGGCGGTACTTGGTCTTTGGGCGCATCATGCTGCTCCCCCTCATCATCATGAGGGCGACCATTCCTTCTTTGGAAAGGGCGGTGTCCTGAATGATTGACATCGTCGTCATCCAAGTCTTCCTGAGGTGTGGTCTCTGGTTGACCCGCTTGGTCATACATATCTTCTCGAGGCGGCCACACTCGAGTAGTTCCACGACGATCTGTCAGTGGACACTTAGGGAACATTGTCTCGTCAAATACGGCCATAGATGACCTGAACAAGACGTTGTCTGGTGCTCTCATGAAGAGCCAGCCTCCCCCTCGCTCTGAAGAGCCGTCTCCACCAAGGTAGACCATCAGCTCTGATTTGGGCGATAGTGAGGACTTCCTCACATCCTTAGGTATGAAGACATAGGCACCGCAGCCGAAAACGCGCAGGTGCTCTACTGAGGGCGGCTTGCCATGGATTAATTCGTAGGGGGTACGCCATTGAAGGCGACGAATTGGTGTCCTGTTGTAGACATGGACTGCATGATCCACAGCGAATTCCCACCAAGATGGAGGTAGACAGGTGTCATGCCGCATGGCTTCAGCCTTGTCCATGAGCGTTCTATTGAAATGCTCTGCTCTGCCATTCTCCTGAGGAGTGTGCGGCGAGCTTTGCAGGATCTCTATGCCTTCGTCCTTCAGCATTGTTTTAAATGCGTCAGAGACGTATTCTCCCCCTGCATCAGACAACCACTTCTTAACATGCTTTCCATGTTTGGTTTTCACCATGGCGAGGAATTGCCTTGTGGCTGCAATCGCTGCAGATTTCTTGCGCAGATTGATGGTCCACGCATGTGAAGTGAAGTCATCATAGTACAGTATGTAATATTTGTACTTGTGATAGGAGGTAACGGGGAAGGACTTTAGATCCGAATGAATGAGTTCAAACGGTGCCTTTGCCCGGTAACTGGATGGCGGGAATGACTTAGAGTGCATTTTCCCTTGTGCGCATCCGCGGCATATTGGTGAGTCCTTTGGAATCTCCACCTTGTCTGGGAATCCAGACGTATGCTCCTTTGCCTTCGCAAGCACGTCCTTTGAAGGGTGCGCAAATCGGCAGTGCATAGTTGTATAATCGACTTGATTGACGTTCAGATAGATATTCTGAACTTCTTCACCCGAGTTAGCCGCGAGGGTGAAGGTAGTACTCCCAGGTCTATCCGGGAGGAACCGTAGCAGCGGTTTTCGCGCATTTGGTTCATACAGACTAATCTGCTGCGATGATGCGCGCAATTTCAGTCCGTCTTGGAGGAACATCCCTAATGACAATAGTCGTACCGAGAGGTCCTTCATGTAGTAAACCGGATGAAGGCGCACATGCCGCCATTCATTATCCAGTTCAAAGTTGAGGAATACTGTCCCCATGCTGGTTATACGGCCTACGCTGTTATTAGCAGTCATAGTGTGAAGGGGTTTCTCAAGGTACTCAAACTCGGCGAAATCGTCCAAGTCGTTTGTCATGTGCAATGATGCACCTGAGTCTAGTAGCCATACTGACTCATACCGTTCTTGTCTCTTTTTCCCCTTACAATGACTGCACGCTGCAAAGTTGCGCGAATGGATACATTGTTCATTTAACGTGCTGCTACTAAGTACATGTGCTACACACGTCCGAGCGCTCGTTTGCAAGTCAGAAGCGGCTGTAAAAGCGCTGTTAGTTACTTGCAGGGGAATAGAAACGTTAGGAACTGACCCATACTCCCAGCTATCGCCATCGTAGGCGTAGGGATCGAGGCAATTTAGATTGCCCTCAAAGTCGCGGTTGTCCGCAGGAGGGTCGTCCTGTATACCGGCGGCCATGGCTATGTCGTTCTTGACTTCATCCGCCCAGTTGGAAGGACCAGCTTCCGCATCCTCGAAATTCTCGTCTTCGTCGGGCGACAAGACATCCTCATCTGTGATGTACTTGTCGGTGTTCATAATTCGATCGTATTGATCGACTATGTCCCGCTTGCTGCGCTTAGAAGCGCGCAATTCGGAGTCTGACTCGACTTCTTCGATGTGGGCGGTCTGATTGACCACCTGCCCGAGCGTCCTAAGGCGCTCTGGCGACGCGGTGACGTCTAGCTCCTCAGCGAGCTCGAAGGCCTTGGAGAGCCAGCCACTGTGGTCGCGCTTCTTGCCCTTGGGGGCAGATGCTGCAACCACTCGAGACTTCGAGCCTGAAGGCCCAATCTCAGTGACCGTGCTCTTAGTCGGCGGGGGAAGCGAGGCGACTTCGGCGAGATGCATCTCTGCCGTCTCGTCGTGCTTGTGCTGCTTCTTCTGCGGCTTACCACGGTTATTACCGGCGCGCTTACCCCGAGGCACGAAGCCTCCTTCACGGCCCTTCCCCTTGTCCTTCTTACCCGCGCTGCTGCTGCGAGAAGGATGGGGTGCCCTTGTTCTGCTTGATCGCAGAGATCTTCTGGGCAGAGGGCTGCCCCTTGTTCTTCGACCCCTCCCAGGAAGACACGAGTCGTTCCTGGACCATGCTCACCGTGAGGTCTTTGAGCTCGTGGCTCGAGAGCACGATCTGCACCGCAGCGTCATAGCGCGCAGGTGCTGCCCCGAGTACTATCAGGGCGTGGAGGTGGTTGGAGAGGGTGATGCCCGCGTTGTGGAGCTCATCCAGATTGCCTTGAATTTTGGCGATCATGCTCGAGGGGTGCTCGTGCGGCGGGATCCGGACGTTGATAGCTGCCTTGAAGAAACCAAAGGCTCCCATGGCGCTGGTACCTCCATAGAGGTCGCTGAGTTTCTTCCAGATGTCCTTGGCAGTGGTTTGGTCTGCCACTTGTCGGGCGACTTCCACGTTGAGGCGCAGCCTTATGGCACCCATTGCCTTGGACTGGACCTGGTGCCACTCCATAACTTCGGCCCGGTTGGAGCCGTTGGCGGCAAGGCTGGGCTCGGTGATCCCGGCTGGGAGCTCAACGATAATCCAGACCCCCTGCTGCTGCAAGTAGGCCTTCATCAACTCCGCCCAGCGGCGGTAGTTGGTGCCATCGAGGACGGGGACGAGCTGGGTCAATTGGTTCGACATTGTTGATGAGTGGTGATAGAGCGGTTTGAAACTGTTGGTTTCTACGGAAACGCGGAATCAGCGCTCTGATATTAAAGCATGCAGCCATTAAGGCGCTTGCACCACACTAGACTCAGTGTTGGGGACAGCGGCGACAATGTCGCGCTTGGTCTGCAGCCATAGAGGCATATTGACCAGACCTGCAGCACCTAATGGGCGCATGGTCTCCCCCGACGTCAAAGCCCCTAAGGGCGACGTCCAGGCAAGCTGCCTGACCCGCAGCAGACGCAGCCATGAAGGCGCAGTCCGCGCGTTGATCAGGGCTCATAACCTGACGAGCAGGCAAACTCTTACAGCGGGCTTTAGGTCGCTTACCTGGTTGGTTGTTGTGAGGCTTGAGGCACACGAAAGTTGCTGTTGAGCGACTTGGGATTGTGGTACGCTACAGGGGTCCTTATATACATGTAGGAGACCGTCTGACTAAGCAACTGTATAGTACCAATCCCTGATGCATGTGATAAAGTACACAGTGCATGTGATACTCCTGATACCCGGAGTGCCGGTAGCATGTGATTGTCCTGATCTACCCGGGAGATCCCCGGCTGCCCTACAGGCGCCTACCGATCAGTTCAACAGTTGTGCTGCGCAAGAGCAACAAGCTCAGCAGAATGGATGACAAGGATGATGACAAGGCAGCACATACCATGATGACAACCGTCTCCATCAGCTCCGGCGTTGGCGGCCACTGAACCTCTTGAAGGCACTTGCCCATTTATTCGTGGCACAGCTGCTGAAGCATCTTTTGTGTAGGCCCATGTACAATGGCGGCGAGAAGCTGGGACTATATTAGAGTGATAAAATATGCAACAATATCAGAAACACATACAATGTGCTGTACAAACTCCCATGTGCACACAGCTGATTTGAGCTTTCTCTTGTAGTCAGTAAGGTGAGCAACCAAAGTGATACCATCCAGTTCTGATTTGCTCAAACTCTCGGCCTGTAGAGTGCACATGTGGGTCTAGGCTCTGCATGTGACATGGAGTGTGAACGTACCACCATTTCTTCCTTCATAGGAGTCATGAACTTCATGTGGTGATGATTGAGGATGAGGACCTTCCCATGCACTGTCAAAGTGTCCTTAACTACCTGTGAAATCTCCATTTTCTTCGCCTCCGTGATCAAGTTGAGGATCTTGGCCTCCAGATTGTTCATTTGCACGCTGAGCTGATCGATGGCCTGCATGTTTGAGAGGACATAGGCAAATTGCACTGTTCAAGATGCTTGATCCTGGCAGGGCAGGTTGGCCTTTGCTAACCCCTATTGATAGGGATATTAGAACACGAGAGAATGATCACATGGGACATGCACCTGCTGAAAGGAGTGTAGCATGCCCTGATGGGTCATAGATAGTTGGAGCTGGTTAGACAGGACAGTGAGTAGGCGGGTGTCTTTCTCCATGGTAGTGCACACATCAGACTCCACGGCACTGGCGCAATCTGCAGTACTGGTCCGAAGGCTCTCTGTGCATGGCCGTTTGTTGCGGTTCAAGTCAGCCAATGTGGCATGGCTTGATGGGGCTGGCTGCCAACTTGGAGGGTATTCTGTTGGTGGTGTGATATTCCTGTGCTGTGTGCTGTTCTGGATATTGAAGTCACTGGTAACATTGCCATTGACAATGGCAGATTGGCGGCTCAGGTCGGGATGAGACGATAAGGGAATAGCTGGCTGTTGAGATGGGGTTGCTGGTGGGTAGCATAATGGAGTGAGTGTTGCTGAGTAGGAAGCATATTGAGGATCAGATAGTTTGTATGATCTGCTGGGATGAAGGAACAGATGCTGCACCGGAGACGGCTGAGGGAGGGCTTGGGATGGTCCAAAACCTTGAACTGTGCAGGAGGATGCCTCTGGTATGTAGTACCTATGAGTATCCTGTTCCTCATGGTCCATGGCAACCCAGTTCCCAGCCCAGGAGAATGAGAGTGCTGGCAGTGGACAATGGCACAAGGGTGGCTGACACAGCGGAGACTGTGTGACATGTGACATGTGACATGCACCGTGAGTCTGCCATTGTACTAGTTATTCTGCCTTTCTCTTCTGCATGCTTCTGCAGTAGTATCATCTAAATCTTCCATGTTGTGGACTGGAATACTCCTGAATTTTGGTAGCCAAGAAGCATCCCACATTTTCCCAGTATTCAATATAATGTCTTCTGGAACAAGATGCCGGTGATGCACCTAAACCTCCTACAAGGCCCAAAACAGACAGCTGAGGGCCGAGGGGATGAGGCTGGCAACTGAGGGGTGAAGGGGCAAGTCGGGATTGAGTTCCCTTTGCGGCACGGAGTGAGAGGAGAGTTGGATAGGTAGGCAGGGGACAGTGAGGCAAATCATGGCTAGTTGTGTATTGCATGATGAAGTTGCAACTCTTCGACAAGGCACGCGACTCAGTACTGAGGAAAGAAAAGAGAAATAGTATGTATGAGGTCACAGCTCCATGAACCTCAGAGGGTGCAAGGGAAGCAGAGTCTAAAGGCTTGGCTGAGGTGCAAATCACAAGTCACAGTTTGCAAGTTGCAGTTTGCAGTTGCAGTTCACAGTTCACAGTTGCAAGCAAGTCGCAGCTAATGCAGGTAGATGCAGTTGCAAGTCAGACGCTAACTCTGAGGGGTAACGAGTGCTTAATTTCAGTCAAAGTATGGAGGGGTATATATACAAAATTCTACGACTATGTTCCAAGTGATTCCGAACACGTCTGAGACATCCTACTCGACTTTCCGATGATGCGACCGCTCGAGACGGAAAGCCTAACCCTCTAAACGAACGAGAGGCCAAGGCCGAGCTGTGGGGGCGAGGCCTTCCGGTGCAGCGATGAACTGCACTCGAGAATGATGATGTGGGTGGTGGTGGTGGTGGTCTATGTAGAGAGGGCAGAGTTTGGGCAAGACTCAACTCGACGGGGGGTACGAGGGAAAACAGGACTTGATGACCGCTCCGACCTATGACGTGCCTTTCGAACCGCTTCGAACGACCTTTGAACTTGCTGGCGCTGGACCAGAACTCGACTGACTGAACCGACTGACGACGCGCTTCGAAACGAGAGAGAGAGAAGGAAAAAATGAGATCTAAACGGTACTGAGAGCTTGCCCTCCTTTTGGCAGAGGGTTTGTTTATATACAGGTGGCTTTCGCCGAAAACTATGCAGTACCAACCGTCGCTCAGCCACACCGAACCCACCACGCATTGTCCAATCACCTCGAAGAACAACTACCCCACTCGAACCGTTCAACACCAACTTGTCATGGATGCGCCAGTCGAAGAAGCACTGCCGCGTGCCGACGCGCACATCGCCCACTATCATCGTCTTCTTGCCCTAGTGCAGGCAGAACGGTTCTTCGAACCGGCGGGTGCTAGCGTTGAGGCCAGAGAATGGTTGGCTTGGGCCCATTTCGTTCATTGGGTGCTGGTAGGTTACGTTCAACCCAGAAGCTCGATGCTGCTCACACTCCCGGTAGCACTCCCTCTTTGAATCGTACTCAACCGCCGTTTCGATTCGTCCCGGTTCGCTGCGCTCTCCATACACGTACCCGACCGTCGTAGCCACGATGAACCGCATCGATCGCGTCTTCGAGGAAGGAAACGTTATCCCTGGCCGAGGCGTTCCGTTCCCTACGCTCCTCTTGCCTGGGATCCGATGTTTGTTCCCCAGCCAGTCGAGCTCACTGCCGCCCCGTTGCCCTTCCCGGATCCGCCAAGCTTCGCCACCGAGCCTATCTACCTCGAAGACTTTCGCGAATTGCCCCGTACGTTCAACGACCTTCGTACCACATTCGGTGCGCTTCGAGAGACGGTTCAGTTGGAGACTCGAGATCTTTCGCAATACATTCGTGCGTTGCACTACAGCGTCGATCATCTTGTCGTGGTGGCCGCTGGGGCGCAAGGTATTGACCTGGTGGGACTTCTGCGCGATGATACCGCTCCTGGGTGTGCTGAGAGGGGAGTACCGGTGCAGGGAGGAAATCGCCGCAGCCCTCATCCAAGGTTCGGTTGAGGGAACAGTCGCTAGTATTGTAGCCCTGTAGCTGTCGCTTCGAAACAACGATCTGTGCTTCGACGCTTCGAAGGGCTTTTCGAGCTGATCTTGCGACTTATGCCTCTGTTCGATGCTTCAGAGCCTTCGCTCAGCATAGCTAGAGCTGCGAATATTTGCATTTTTCGGGGCACAGCTCCGCTAGGGGCATATCACTGACAAGTTCCTGCATCCACCAAACTCACCCATGCTGAAGAGCCACCACCATATGGTTTGCAATGAATCAGGACTTGAGGCCGCATTGGCGAGTCGACTTCTGACGTCAACCCAAAGGGGGCATCCTGCTGTCATACTGCATTGATCCACATCTTTGGGAAGTTGCGGTGATCAGATGAGTCTAGGCCCGATGGGGGAAGTCGTGATCTCGAGCTTTGATTGGCTGTGACTGCTCTGAGTCTTCCCGATGACCAATAGGGTACCTAGAAGTTGCCATATGGTTGCGCCCTGGGGATGCTGAGTCGACAGGGACGATCACTGTCTGCTGACTTGGAATTCGAGCCGGTTGTGTGAGTGAGGGCAGGGTTGCACGTCGAGTCACCAGGTTGCACGACTTCGCAGTGCAGCAAATCCAGCCTCTTCGGGGATCAGATTGGAATTGCCAATTGGTCGGGAATCGGAGTTGCATCCAATCGCAGTCATCTTGAGTCACCTTGAGGGCTCGAGTGCTGATCACATGGCTGAGTCCCAGGGAGGTCTAGGAGATAGGAGGCATGTGGAGGGGTTGCCATGACACGTGTTCAAATTGAAGCGAGTCACATTTGCGAATTTGGGGGCCAGAATCGCGGCAATTGTATCACTGGACTGCTTGTTTGTCTTGTGGCATGCGCTCTTGCTCCAGATAGGTAGGGCGAGAGGCTGATTGGTCACATGCATGGGCAGCACAGTTATGTTGAATATTCACTGCACATTTGAGATTCTATTGTTCTATTGTTGAGTGTGGTCAGTAACAACAAATTTTCACTTGTTAATGAGTACCTGTGGATCTGAGGCTATGTAATATTCAGTTGCAATGAGTCTGGGCATATCATAGGGTATGACTAGGTCCAAAGACTTGTAGACTTGACTTGTTACAATGTAGACCTGTTTTGGAGGTGCCATGATACTGTTGCTGTCACTCTGGACCAGTATCTCCAGTATCTTGATGATCCGGATGTTTTGCTGCATATCTTGATAGACAGCAAAGTCTCCAACTGCAACACTATCACCATTCCCAATAATGACTTCACCACATTGGTGGTAGTGTGCTTGAGATGACACTGGACCAATAACTGAGTGCTGTGCGCTGAGTGTCCTAGCCCATGGAATGTATTTTGACAGGTTGGCCTAAGTTCACAGTATGAGCACATTGAAGCTAAAATATGATTTGTGTAACTTGCCTATGTGGGGAGAAGTTCTTTCCTGGAGCCCAATTCGGTGACTGACCACTGAAGACATGGAACAAAGTGACAGTCATCAGGGCCAGCTGATATCCATGTTTGAGTTGTGTTGAACTTTCCATATCTGGTGTCATACATTGACTTATCAATAGGACAACCTATATATGGACTTGTGTTCTGCAGTGTCTGTATTACATACATTCTTTGATGGACTCTGCCTGGACTCAATCCCATGACCTTGTCCAGGCCCCTGTAGATAGTTCTAGACTACGGACCCTTCTAGACATGCTCCCTTCTGGACTCTTCTAGATAGTTCCATAGATATGACTCACCCTGACTCCTGATGACTCAGGCTGACTAGGTATGACTTGCCGCTCATGTGGTATGATTACTCATGCTCTCTCATGATCCACATGACTGGTGATGCAACCACTTGAGACGGAAAGCCTAACCCTCTAAACGAATGAGAGGCCAAGGCCGAGCTGTGGGGGCGAGGCCTTCTGGTGCAGCAAGGAACTGCGCTTGAGGAATGATGATTTGGGTGGTGGTGGTGGTGGTCTATGTAGAGAGGGCAGATTTTGGGCAAGGCTCAACTCGACGGAGGGTTTGAGGGGAAACAGGGCTTGAGGACCGCTTCGAGCTACGACGTGCCTTTTGAACTGCTTCAAACTATCTTCTAACTTGCTGGCACTGGACCAGAACAACGATGCGCTCCGAAATGAGAGAGAGAGAAAATGAGATCTGCATGGTACTGAGAGCTTGCCCTCTTTTTGGCAGAGGGTTTGTTCATATACAGGTGGCTTTTGCCAAAAACTATGCAGTACCAACCATCGCTCAGCCACATCGAACCCACCATGCGGCATCCAATCACCTCGAAGAACAACTACTCCACTCAAACTGTTCAACCCCTACTTGACATGGATCTGCCAGTTGAAGAAGCTTTGCTGCCTGCTGACGCACACATTGCCCGCTACCATTGTCTTCTTGCCCTAGTGCAGGCAGAACAGTTCTTCGAACCGGCAGGTGCTAGAGTCGAGGCCGCCGAATGGCTGGCTTGGGCCCATTTCGTACGTTGGGTGCTGGTAGGTTACGCCCAACCCAGAAGCTCAATGCTGCTCACACTCCTGGTAGCGCTCCCTCTTTGAATTGTACTCGACGGCCATTGCAGTTTGCCCTGGTTTGCTGTGCTCACCGTACATGTACCTGATCGCCGTAGCCACTATGAACTGCATCAATCGCGTTTTTGAAGAGGGAAATGTTCCTCCTGGACGAATGGCAATGGTTCAAAGAAGATGAACACAGTCCACAAGATGCAGGATGGTCATACTATCACTGTTTTGTCAGCTACGTTGGACATCTCGTCTTCAGGGTCTTCTAACGGTAATGGTGCAGTGCAGGAAACAGTGCAGGAGATCATATGCTCCGAACCTAACTGTACTGATTGCGGACATTTTTCTAACTCGGCTGGTTCTCTTATTGTGTCTCCTCTTGTAATCCATCATGGTGGCAGAACAAATAGTAGTAGTAGTACTGCATCTGGGCTGACCAATATATCTTCTGGATACTATGCCTCTCATGTGACACACAACCATTCAGTGGGAGGTAGGAGAATAAGTTGGCTCATGGATTCTGGCGCGTCACAGTCAGTGACTAATAATCTTGATGATTTCTGGGAGTACAAGCCGTATACCACACCTGTTACATTCGGTACAGCTGGTAGTTTGTTTATTCAGGCCATTGGGGCTGGTACAGTTAAAGGTTTAGTCCAGGTCGATGGGGGTCAGTGCATTTGGATCACTCTGACCAATGTAGCATATATACCCAATGCATCTGGCCAACTGTTTTCTACCGGAGTAGTTGAGACATCTGGACATACATTGGTACAAGGTTCAGGTTCTATGGTCATTTATGACCATACATTTTCGCATGGCAAAGTTTCTGGTGAAAAGGTTAAGGAGGCATCGTACAATCCTCTTAACATCCTATACTACATGCACATGGATATCCTGGAACGGAATGAGGTACACACTCTGACCAACCCATATCATCTCTGGCATAGATGTATGGGACATCCTTCCAAAGAGGTTATTCGCCATTTACCCGGAAATACAAAGGGTGCTGATCCAGTGGGGGTTGAGGATCATTCCCCCTGTGAAGGCTGTCAATGGGGCAAGTCACATCGTGCTCCTTTCCCCGTGTCTTATAAACATGCTTCAAAACCTCTCGAGTTAGTTCACACTGATGAAGATGGTCCTATGCGTACTACATCTATTCAAGGATACCGGTACTTTATCTCTTTCCTTGATGATCACACTAGTCTCAGACGTGCCTACTATCTCAAGCATAAGTCTGATTCAATCCAAGTGTTCAAGGACTTTAAGGCATGGGCAGAGAATGTTACTGGAAATAGGATCATTGCAATACGCTCGGATCGAGGGGGGGAATACACTTCTGATGCTTTCATGGCCCGTCTCAAGTCCTATGGGATTACTCATTATAAGACGGTAGCTGGTTCTCCTCAGCAATATGGGAGAGCTGAACACTGGAATTGCACTATCATGGAGAAGTCTATGGCCATGCTACACCAAGCTGGTCTATCTCACGGGTTTTGGCAGCTTGCTGTTGATGCAGCTGTGCATATTTATAATCGCCAGCCTATGTGACGCCTTAAATGGCAATGCCCAATTACTCTCTGGGATGGCACAGTCCCAGATATCTCATACTTTAGAGTATTTGGTTGCAAAGTGTTTGTGCATGTGCCGAAAGAGCAAAGACAAGGGAAACTTGACAAGAAGGCAGTTGAGATGATCTTTGTTGGCTATGAGCAAGGAGCCAAGGGCTATAGGTTCTGGAATCCAATCAAAGTATCATTGTGTCCCATGATGTGACCTTCGATGAGGATTCTTTCCTGGCATGTAAGGATTTAGTGGGTCCAAAGACTTGGACTCCAGAAGTATTCGAACCGGTAGACTCAGACTCTGAGGATAGCGATGAGGAACTGTTTGATATACCACTACCTTTACCCGTTAATACAGAAGATGGTGATTCAACTGAACCTGCTGAGCCAGTGGGAGGTGATCAAGCTCAACCATGCCCAGATCCTGTTCCTCCACCACCCTCCTTACAGCTGTCCTCGGCAAGAAGGTGCTGGTTGGAATCCCTATAGGAATAAGGACAACATTTATGGTGATGAGCCTCCGGCTCTTATTGACCAGTGCACAGATTCTGAAGGGAATCAGTGTGCCAAAATAGACATGATTTTACGGGCAATACATGAAGCTAATCACTTCGTTCCTACGTCCTGCTCTGAGGCTAGGAAATTCCCTGAGTGGGAGCATTGGCATAAGGCTGAGGGTGCCAAAATGGAGTCCCTCAAGCAGAACGGTACTTGGGTCTTAGTACCTTGACCTAAGAGTCGTAAAATTGTCAAGAACCGTTGGGTCTATGCGCGCAAGCATGATGGGCAATACAAAGCTCAACTTGTTGCGAAAGGTTTCACCCAAGTTTGGGGTGAAGATTACCATGAGACATTCTCTCCAGTCATGCGTTTTGAATCCTTGAGATACATGTTTGCACATGCCACACTTGAGGACTGGGAGATGGAATCAATGGACGTCAAGACGGCGCCCCTCAATGGTGATCTTGAAGAGGAGATCTACATGGAGCAACCTGAAGGTTGGGTAGTTCCAGGCAAGGAAGACTGGGTCTGTCTCCTCAAGAAGGCTATCTATGGTCTTAAGCAAGTGTCTCGTCAATGGAATGCTAAGATCCACAAGTCTCTCCTTGCACAAGGGTTTAAACAGACGTACTCGGATGCTGGTGTATACGTTTATTCAAGCACTGGAGATCATGCTTGTATCATTGTACTCTATGTCGATGATCTGCTTCTGTTGGGTGATTCTAAACCCTTCATTGAAGAAGTAAAGCGGAAGCTTAAGCAAGAATACCAGATGACTGATCTTGGACCAGTAGAACGCTTCCTAGTTCTTCGAATTCGTCGAGATCATGCAAAGCGCAAGATCCTCGTTGACCAGACGGAGTACATCCAAACCGTTCTAGAGAGGTTTAATATGAACAATTGCAAGTCCCAAAGGACACCTCTCCCTGCTGGCACCATTTTGGAAAAGAATGAAGAAACCGCATCTGATCAGTTCCACATCCAGTACCAGAGCATCATTGGAAGTATCATGTATGCTACGCTCGGTACACATCCAGACATTGTGTTCACTGTCATGCGATTAGCCAAGTTTGCCTTGAACCCTTCACAAGCACATATGGGCTACACATATTACATCCTGTGTTACCTCCAAGGAACAAAGGACTATGCCCTTTGCTACGATGGTGCTTCAAATTTGGGACTGGACTCAGACTCGGATTGGGCTGAAGACCATGATGATAGGCACTCCACATCTGGCTTCATCTTCATGATGGCCAATTGTGTCGTTTCCTGGGCATCTAGACGCCAACCTACAGTTTCCCTCTCTTCCACTGAAGCAGAGTACAAAGCCGCCTCCGACACTTGTTGTCAAATGGCATGGCTCAGAAACTTTGGTAAGGAGCTCGGTGACAATATGACCACTCCTACTCCCTTGTGTCTGGACAACCAAGGAAGCATTTTCCTTGCAGTTAATCCTGCCATGGATCGCCGCACAAAACACATAGAAATTTGGTATCACTACATTCGGGAGTTCTACGAATCTGGAGAAACTGACATTTTCTACATCGCTGGCGAAGACCAGTTAGCAGACCAACTGACCAAGAACGTTCCATTCTTGTCAATCGAGAAGTTCAGGTCATCTACTGGCATGGTATTGACACCTTGAACAAGTGGGAGTGTTGAACTTTCCATATTCGGTGTCATACATTAACTTATCATTCGGACATCCTATATTTGGACTTGTGTTCTGTGGTGTCTGTATTACATACGTTCTTTGATGGACTCTGCCTGGACTCGATCCCATGACCTTGTCCAGGCCCCTGTAGATAGTTCTAGACTAGACACGCTCCCTTCTGGACTCTTCTAGATAGTTCCATAGATATGACTCACCCTGACTCCTGATGACTCAGGCTGACTAGGTATGACTCACCGCTCATGTGGTACAATTACTCATGCTCTCTCATGATCCACATGACTGGTTCCCCTCATGTATATATATACTGGGCTGGTACACCCTCTAATCCTAAGACTTGTACTCCTGCTCCCCTGTGTGCACTGCACAGGACTTCCCTTGGAGCTTCCCCTGGTAGAGTCTCACTTATTAGCCTTCAGCCACTACTAATGTTTGAAACCTCCTCACTTCAACACTTGGGACCTTGTAGACCGACGTCTATGTGCCCAGAGCACATTACCAAGCAATCTGGAGGAGCTATGGATTGCTTTGAAGGAGGAGTGGGAGAAACTGGACCTTGAAAGCATTATGAATTTGTACTCATCCATGCCTCATAGAGTAGAGGCTTTGAAGTGTGCCAAGGGTAGCTACACTAAGTACTGATGCATCTGTATATTTCTGATATTTTACAAAACCCAAATTGTGTTGCTATACCTTGCAGATGTTGGCCTCCCAGACATATAAGCCACCCATCACAAAATTCCCAGGGGGGTACAACTGCTCTCCCCTCAAGAGACAGAGTTTGAGAGCAAATCCTCTCAATCTTTTGTGATCAATGTGTGAGGTGTATTGATTCTGTATATTGTAGCTAGTAAAATATTTTTTTTGCAATCACTGGCACATGGTCGCACGAAGACCGCGCTCCCGTGCAAGACTTTTGCGCGCCACTGTAAGTATAGAGATAAGTATATTGACAGCATCTAAGACATACTTATCGTAGGAAAGCACGTCGGCCAAGGCGTCAATACCGGGCGCTCCACGACCTGCCACCGTTTGTGCCGGTCCTCACTTGTCGACCTACTCTCCTCTTCACACCCCCAATGGGATGGTTCAGCGGTCCAAAAACACCTGGGAAGCCTGACCCAGTGTCGAGAAGCGACAGGCAGAAATGCTGGGACAGTCGTGACGCTTATTTCGCCTGTTTGGACGGCGCGCAAGTCCTCAAGCCCGGTGACGAGGGCGATGCATGCAATGGTCCGAAGGCTGCGTACGAGCGGAACTGCGCAAAAAGCTGGGTACGTGATGGGGCTCACTCTGCTGAATTTGACACTCATGGAGATGGGAACAGATCGACTACTTCAACAAAAGACGAGTATTGGCAGAGCAGCAGCAGGGGATACTGGCTCAGGCCAATAATCAGTCTAGTGCTGCGTCACGCAGGTAGCATGAATGGCTGGGGAAAGATGTCGTTGAACACCAGTGAATTGAGCACCTCTCATCACCATTTGTGGTCACTCACTGTCCTCTCATGTGGCCCCTAGTATGTTTCTGACATCTCCGCTGAGGCTTGGGCTTGGTTTCTGCGGAAAAGCAGCAATTCCGGTCGCCACTCGGAACGACGCTCGGACGCGGTGCAGTCGTGTTACTTGAACGACAACTCGTCTTAGGTATGTCGGTCGTAAAGGTTACATGTTGATGTTGTCAAGTCAACCCCGGTCCGTTGCAATCTCTACCGAGTCAACATGCTGTTTGGCCCCGCCCCACCGTTTGACTGTCAAATACGTCAACACGGGACGAGGACCACAACGTGGTTGAAACGCAATATCGGGAATCAGTCCGGCGCTCTTTGAATGCCTTGCATTACGAGCCACCGTTCCGAAGTGTTCGCTGTTGATGTCGATATTCGTGCGTAGGTGGTTGAGAGTTGCGATGCATGATATGCTTGCTTGTATGTGCAATTTCTGGGGATCCCGGGTTTCAGCTCTCCTCATCTTGGTGGCGGTGGTAACAGTTGTTGACCTCACCCCTCTGTCCCAGTGGAAGATGATCATGATCGAAGCCGTCGAGAAGATGCTATATGCAAAGTGCCCTTTTGTGGTTTGAATAGGATGGGAATCGAGCAGAGCCTTGGTGTCGAGTTGCTGAACTATCCTTTCACGTGCATTTCAATAGTGCTTACGATTGCCATTTACCAGCGGCTCGAGGGCAAGGCATGAGAATGTGCCTTTTCTCCGGCAACGTTCGCCTCGATATCGTGCCACCACCCGAGCGTCCCGTACAATCTCTGGTTCCGTCCGCGCCCCCTTGTCAGGAGGTGTCAGCCTGGGCCACCGTCGTTCCTGTCATCCCTGTGAACTGCCCCGGATAAGTGGGCGTTCTCCTGCTCTGAGCGTCCGTGGGTTAAGATTCGTGTTGATCCACGCTATGGAAGCATAGCTCGCGCTTCTCACCGATGCGTCTCGATGCTGCGTGCATCTTTCATGCGGTACCATTCGCCTGACGTTATGCACACCGCCGCGGCGCTACTACGTCTCTTAAGACCCGCCGCGGCCGCTGCCATTCTTCCCTACTCTCCGACGTCGACTGCTCATGTCCCTCGACCTCCAACCAGCCCTCATGTTGCAAGAGCAGGATGCTTGCGGATACTCCAACCTCTTCTTCTCTGGCTTGCGTATGATCGCGGCGCGCCCCGCGTCCATGATTGTTGGGCAATCTGCCCCATCGCCCATCGAGCCCGAGTCGTCAAAAGCTGCAGGGAAGCGGCCTGCGCACTACCACAACAGTTCCTACCCTCGACAGGAGCGCTCTCGTCCTTCGCACCCCAGAGTCAGTACCGACAAGCACACGCTAGATAGGCATGCCTATACTCCGGGACACGAGCGTTCCTCTGTGACTTCGTCACATCCCACCTCGTCCAGGCACGCAGATCGTCAACACGCTCGTGCGAAGCCCAGTCGGGATGCATTTCCCTCTTCTTCGTCCTCTTCGTCGGGACGACCGATCTCCCGGTGAGTGTGGCGCATGGGAGGCGCCATTCGCCCACACTGACTTGACCGCAGTGATAGTGACTCTGCATCCATCGCGAGTTCCCACAATGATATCGACTACATCACCTCGCCGCTGAACTCGTTCCTCTCTTTCGACGGAAACGTCTCCCCCACGGAGAGCACCACCAGCCTCGTCTCGCCGCGGCGCGAGCGGCGCCCGTCGCTCGAGTCCACCAAAACCGTGCCGCTCCCGCCGAAGCGCACGTCGCGCGCGGAGAAACGGCGGTCCATCATGAGCGTCGACATCCTCCCCCCGATCCCCGCCGCCGAAAGCGGCTGGGAAGACACCGCCCCCGCTGCGCGATCCAACATGCGTGGTGCCAGGGCCAGTGTGAGCGGCTGGGCAGACGAGGTGCTGAGAGATTGGCGCCAGCTGGTGGACAGTGCACAGGACGACCGTTCCTTCCTCATCACGACGTAGAGTTTTGGCTGTTGATCAACCTACTCTTTCTGACATGCTCCATGGCGTTCCACCCTATCCTAATTCACTCCATCATACTTATGTGACGCGGACTCTGCTACATATGCGCATCTTGGCCTCGGGTATCATGCATTCGATCTTAGTAGTTCATCTCACTGTTGTACTGTAACAACACTTCATTAACCCCTATAGGATACTGTACATAGTTTCTCCGGAATCCGGCGGCATAAATAGATATACACTTCGATACCCCAAAGCATAGAGCGATAGCCGCTAGCAGAGCGACGCCTGACTGCTCAGTGACCTATGCAGAAGCTGCGTGGGCGATGGAGCGCCACTTCATCTTCGTCACCAGGCCTAAGACAGCGAGAATAAGCCAGAGTTGCCACCTTTTCAGGATGCTCGGACGGCTACCCGGGCGCGGCGGGAGGCTTGGAGCAGTCATCTTGTTGAGCTTCTCGATCGCACCGCGCTAAGCACAAAGTTCAGGCATCAGCCCACCAGCAGCACGAGAGGGGCTGAAACGCACATTGTACGGCGGGTAGCGCGCAGACATGAGCAATTTGTCGACCCTGGATAGGCCCCGCAGATGAGCGTGCAAGAACGCGGCCGAGTGCACGGGGAAGCGCGACCCACCAGCTCGGGTTATCGATGGTCGCCCTGAGGTGCGTGAACGCGTCGAAGCCATACTTGCCCGTGGTGTACCCGGCTGCAATGCCGGTCAGCGGTCAGTGGTCAGCGGCAGCGCCACGAACAGCATAGCGGGGGCGACTTACACCCGCTCGGACCGATCCCACCAAACGGAAGATGGTCCACTGCGATGGAGGCCGTGCAGACGGGGTTAGCTGGGGCGTGCCGCGTGTGCGCTGTGTGGGCACGCACCGGCGAGGTGGATGACCACTTCGTTGGCAATGGCGGCACCGCTCTGCGTGTTGTCGAACACTGATGTGATCACGTCAGCGGGCCGGTCGCAATGCGCGTGGAAGCGGGAGGAGACGCACCCTTCGCCTTGAATCTGGCATCCTTTGTGAACACGTACACCGCGAGGGGATGGTCCCTGCGCCAGAAGGTCAGCACAAGACCGGGCACCCGGCACAGGAAGCACGCCCACCGGGAGTTTATGATCTCGAGGGCTTCGTCGACGCCGTCCACCGGGAGCACCGGCAAGATGGGCCCGAAGATCTCCCTGCGACAACACAAAGTTCAAACCCTCTGGGCCGCGGAAACAGAGCTGAACGCCGCAGGCGGTGACGCACTCGGACATCAGGGCGTCGTCAGTCTGCACATCTTTGACGACCGTTGGGACGATGAATTTGCGCGCGGCGTCGACCTGACCACCGAAGACGATGGTGCCACGGGTCGCGTCCAGGAGCCGCTTGAGGCGCTGGACGTGTGCGTCCGAGATGATACGTGCCATGGTGCCTTCTGGAGCCTTGAGAGGATCTACAGGGAAGAATTCGTTGAATCTATCGGTGACTGTGTTAGATCTCGTGTCTCGAAACAGTCTGAGAACGGGAAGACGTACGCGCGCTGTAGAGCTGCGACGAAGGTGTCCTGGAAGTCGCGCGGGACCAGTACATAGTCTGGAGCGAGACAGATCTGGCAGTCGTAGTACTCAGTATCAAATGCATCGCTTAGCATGTTCAGCGGACCTGTCCCGAGTTGGCGACCTTTCCCCATAGGATCCTCCGAGCTGCGGTGGGTAGATCACACTTCGGGTCAATGACCACCGCACTCTTGCCTTAACAATGGCCAATGTTGGTAAGCCAGAATACGCCGGTCGCGAGGTACTCACCTCCAAGCTAAATGCTGCCTTCAGGACTATCTCAGAAGGCAAGGAGGTAGATGCGCTCACCTCAAGTGTCACTGGTGTCAGGTGCTCAGCAGCTGCCCGGCTCACGATCTTTCCAACCCGGCCGTTACCCGTGTACAGAACTGCACGCGCATCGTTGTCAACTCTAGATAGGCAGACAACAATATCCCTATCGGCTCACTGTGATCCCAGGGAAGCTCCAACAACTGATGCAACGCCGCATCAGTCTCGGTCAGCTGCATCGTCCACAACACACTTCGTACCTTCGTAGTCTCCGGGACGGCCCCGTTCACGAGCCTGAACAGGTCTTGGTCGAGGTGCTCCGCGATGAGCTCCGCCATCAGGGAGCTCGACGCGGGCGTGAGCTCCGACGGCTTGACGACGACGGCGCAGCCCGCGGCGATGGCGCTCGCCATGGGGCCGAGCAAGAGGAGCACGGGGTAGTTGAACGGGGCGATGATCAGCACGACGCCCTTGGGCTCCTTGCGCACGGCCGGGTTCATGGGGAACCACGTAGCGCTGAACGCCGCCTTCTCCGTCGCGGCCCACCTCCGCACCGAGTGGTACGCCGTGACGACCTCGCCGATGGTGGGGTCGATCTCCACCCTGGGGTGGGACCCGTGGTGAGTGCGCGCGCGGGCGAGCGAGACGGTGCGTGCCCACGTACAGGTTCGACTCTGCGGGAGGCCGCCCGAGGTCGGCGAACAGCGCGTCCTGGAAACGCTTCCGGTTGTCCTGGAGCAGCCATGCCAGGCGGAGCAGCTGGTCTCTGCGGTAGTCGATGGACTTGGTCTTGCCGGTACGGAAGCCGCGGCGCAGATCCGCATGTAGCTGTCGAGCCGCCGTCCCCGTTAGACACGGTTCCATTGAACGTTCCGAGGACTGGCACGCACATTCGGGATCTCTTTGACAGGTGTGTATTCCAGCTTGGACATGGTAGCAGACGACACTGGTGACGGTTGTGATGCAGTGAAGAGTGTGCTGTTGGACGGTACCGGTGTTGCAGTACCGATGATGCACCAGCGACGATCGTGCAACGGGTCTTTAACGGAGTCGCAACTCGGCCGTCCCGTTGTAGTCAGGAGTTTCAGTACGCCCTTGAAGTGTTTTCCTAGGCCTTTTCACTGCGCGTTCGTTCGGCAGGAGGTGATTAAGTTCAAGAGCGTTGCAGTGACCGAGTTCTGTCCGAGGCTCGGTTGTTGCCCCCGCAGAGTTATGCGGGGTAGTTTTCACGTGTACGGCGTGGGGCGCCCACTCGCTAATACGTACTGTAATAACTACTACTGAATAACTCTACTTATGCTGAGTTGCTGAGCCGTAGCATTGTACAATGTGTAGTGCTGTCTGGTTGTGCACCATCCATATGATTGCTACCTGATGATTAGAGTTCTGTGAAAAATACCTCGAGGACTTTCTTACATGTGTAACACAGGGAGCAGCTCACAATAATGGGGGGCACATTATCGTGTAGATATGTTGTAGTTGTGGAAAGCCGGGTTAGTACATTCTACCCCGAAATGGGTTTATCGTATTATAATCACATTTTGCGTTTGCGAGCGCTGGATATTGTCATGGCATACTGAAAAATGTGTGACATATCTGTCACTCCTTTTCTTTTCAGCAAGCGGACACCAGCTATTGTGATGACACATCGTAATACGCTTAAGAGTATCCCGCGACGGGATACACTAATGAACGTGTGACATGTGTCACATCACAGCTTTAGAATTTGTAGCCCTCCTCTATGGTGAAGTAAATGTGATGGCGTGATCACATGTCCTTCAGCATATCCCGACCCCAACTTATTGTAAAGGAAGGCGAGACGACACGTGATGGACGGTGAAGTGGCCCACGATTATTCTTCAGGATACATCTTACATCCAGTCATTATAAAAGTGAGGACAAGGACGGAGCTCGCCCTTGAAGTGTTCATTGGCCAAAGCAGGGTCATTCGTCCAGACCAGTGGAGAGTGGCTGAGCCATCGGGGACCTAGCTAGGAGCTTCGAAACTCGCTCTCGCGCAAGCATGCGGGGTGCAACGCGGTTACGGAGTTGCGCGTGACAGCGAACTTGATGTGCTCGCAGGTCCCGATCAGGGCAGCTTGCAGAGGCTCGCATTGCTTGGCAGAGCAGGTGTCCTTCAAGGGATCCCTATGGATGGTAAGCAGGCATTGGACTGTCGAGAAGCATCCATGCATCACAGCAACTATTGAGGTCGCCCATTTGGTATGCATACACAGCCCACTGGATCGCGCGAGGAACGTGTGTGCCTGGTCTGTCTCCACAGTATGTGTCCAGAAAGTTGCAGCGTAGGGCTAGATCTTCCACCAGCCATTCTCAACATGATACTGATGTGGGGCGTAGAGCTGGGCCATGCACAGGTGCGATAGCGCCACGGCACACTGCGCCGCGCACGGCGAGAAGATGACATCATTGTATTCATCTCAAGTGATAGTAGACATTGTTCTCGAGACAGAAGCTGTGTCATCGAAGTCTTCCCTAGAGACATGTCGCGATACTCGACAGCGTACTCATACAGCACTGCATCAGAGCTGCTGAGAACATACTTGTGTGCGTGCAAAGACAGACAGGAGATGTACCAATGGTCGTGCAGACGGTATCCGACATTGAGCAGCTAGCCAGAAGCGAGCTCGAGTGTGACACCATGCTTGCGGCACTCCAGAGTCGGCGGCAAGCAGGAGGCGTCTCATAGACCCGCAGCTGTAGAAAAACTGTGCGTCACTGCTGTGAGTGTTTGAGACTGGCAGATGATAGCCTTACTGGCGAGTCATACATGGGCACCACGGCGAGGTGGTCTGAGACTGTCGTTGAACGTTGAACTGTTGCTGGAGGAAATCTTCGAGACCGCCTCGGTCAGTGACAATCAGTCATGGCACGTCACTCTTGCGCATGACCGTCACTAGCGTCAGCGCAGTACTCTGAGTGCTGAAACGGCATCACGGCAACCATACAGGGGGTGCAGCGAGGCGCACACGACAGGGACAACAGAGAACAGATGACCAGCCAAGCCGGTCGAGTATCCACAAGTGGGCCGTTGTTAGACCCGTGCGCGATGCTCGCCACGGGAAGGGACCAGACGGTGCCGCCGGCGAATAGCATACTCGCATTGACTGCCTCGGATGTCACTTCTACGGGCACTCGAGTGGCAGTGTGGCACGGAGACCAACCCCATTACAATAAGTGAAGAGTCTGGATATGCTGAATCTCACTGTAGCTCCATAATCATCACATGTCGTCTCACCTTTCTTTACAATAAGTTGGGGTTGGAATATGCTGAAGGATGTGTGATCACGCCATCACATTTACTTCACCATAGAGGAGGGCTACAAATTCTAAAGCTGTGATGTGACACATGTCACACGTTCATTAGTGTATCCCGTCGCGGGATACTCTTAAGCGTATTACAATGTGTCATCACAATAGCTGGTGTCCGCTTGCTGAAAAGAAAAGGAGTGACAGATATGTCACACATTTTTCAGTATGCCATGACAATATCCAGCACTCGCAAACGCAAAATGTGATTATAATACGATAAACCCATTCCGGGGTAGAATGTACTAACCCGGCTTTCCACAACTACAACATATCTACACGATAATGTGCCCCCCATTATTGTGAGCTGCTCCCTGTGTAAGTTACATCGCCCCGCGAAGTGCATTTCTTACACGTGTTATTAACAATTTTTAACAAATTGTGAGAAAGTGTTAAAAACATGTAAACAATGCATTGTTTACAAAGTAAGTAATGTTTCACATGTCAAAAAGGCCTGCTGACTCACTCCCATGCTCCTTACTACGGTCAAAATAATACAACACATCCGACAACGACAGGTATGTGTAGCGCTTGCAGCACTGGTGGCTGGCCAGAGGCTAGCAGTTGCATGAGTACTATGAACTGGCAAACAGTATTGATCAACTCAGATCTGGGTGTTGTTGTGCCAACCAGAGTCAACCTGCCGGGGGTTCATCCCTGAGTCAACCACATGATGAGGCCAGTGTCAGTATTGCTGCCCATGTTGAATACGCAACTCCATAGTTACTAGTATGGTATAGAACTTTCCAGTATGTTCTAGTAACTTCTAGATACTTCCAGTATTTTCTGGAATATTCTGGAACTATCTATGCCACTCCACTCTTGCTTCACTTTTGCTCCACTTATGATTTCGTATGACTTCATATACTCCACTTATGACTTCATATACTCCACTATGCTTACTCATGCGTATCCGTATTATTCCGTAGAGTACCATGTCTTCATGTATATAAGGAGGGCAGATTGCCCCTAGGCAACACGGTGCTTTGTCTTCTAACAGACAGTCCTCACCTCCTCCGCTGCAAGCTCAACAGCCCACTGCAATGGCAGGATGACTGACATGTTTTGTACTTGGTAGCATATCCCGAGGATTGAGATTGGGCTCATGATGTTCAAGCCTGCTGTCAGGAGACCTGCATGACTCAGGGGTATCTGGATAGGCATGGGGTTAGGCAGTGCAAAGCATCTCCCTCCACCTCAACGACTCTATCCTACGGAGGGACTGCTGTGATGCTCATAACACAACCATTCAAACTGGCTTAACCCTACCAACACTGATATTCAACTGGTAACTCATGGATATTACAGTACACAGTGGCAAGGATTCCTACAACTGTGATGTCCTTGAGGAATATGGACTCCCTGCACACTCCAGTGGGTATCCCACAGGGGTCCTGCTTTTCTAACATTTCTTACATTTCTTACATGGAAAGTTTGGCCTGCTTCCTAGGCCGTGTTAATAACACGTTATTAACATGTGAATAACACGACTTATATACAATGTATATTAATAGGTACTTTTTCACAGAACTCTACTGATGATAGGCCGTTATCTCTTTCCATGCGGGAGAGGAGAGTTTCACGAGCTGTCGAGTCGTCGGACGTGTTCTTTCTCCGTGACACGCGGCTGTGCGTCCTGCTGCAAAGAGGTATTCTTTTTACAGCTGCCCGACTGTGATGGCGCTATGTGTAGCAGCTCAAGCGAGACATATCAACTTGAATTGCACCGACGACGAGCAATGAGCAGAGCACCGAGTGGGCTCACCGCCGCGAGCGTTCAAAATAAACAGTCGCCGCCACAAGCGCGTCCCGTGCCCGACTCGATCGGCGCACACGTTGCCTTCCTCCCGCCACCTGCTCTGCCGCCCTCTCCTCTCCTCATCCCCACATCCGTCCTCCATGGTCCGCTTCAAGGTACGCACCACCCCACCCAAACCTCGCCCCGACTCACCGACCGACCGACACGCACCCAGAACCGCTGGATCCTCGTCGAGTTCATCCCCTGCACCGCGCCGGGCGTCGGCGGCGGCGGGGGGCTCGCGGCGCCCGACGCGGGCGAGACGAGCAGCAAGCAGGTCTGGGGCGCCCTCAAGCAGAGCGTTCTCGCCCACTTTGGCGACAGCGGCTGGGGCGCCGTCGGCGCGTCGCTCACCGGTGCGTCCCCCTCCTCTCACTCTCCCGTCACTCTCCCGCTCCCCTCGCTGATGAGGGACCGGGCAGTGAAGTACTACTCGCCGCGGACCCACGTGTGTATCGTGCGCGTCGCGCGCGAGCCGTACCGCCTCGCGTGGGCGGGCCTCACGCTGCTCACCGCAATCGACGGGCGGCGCTGCATCCCCCACGTCGTGCACGTCTCCGGTGCGTGTCGGCCCGTCTTCCTCCTGCGCGCCTCGCGCTCGTCTCACGATCTGATGGTCTGTGCGTGCGCAGGTACGATCAAGCAGGCCCAGCTCGCGGCGATCCAGCACAACAGAGACGTCGTCGCCCGCTACCGCGCCCTCGCGAAGACGCCTGGTGCGCTCGGTGTGTCATTGTCAGGCAGCCCCGTCTGATCCTCCTCCACAGCGGGATACCAAGACTCGTTCGAAGAGTTCTTGCAGACGAGCACACAGGAGATTCAAGCTCTCCAAGACTGAAAACCGCCTCGAGGACGCCTGCCACGCCCTCCCCAGGGATACACATTTTTGTTTCATTCTACCAACATTCTACAGCTTCGCGACCACCTGCCTCTCCTCCCCCGGCCCGGGGTTGTCCCTCTGCCACGCCTCCGCCCACTCGACCATCCCGCGCACGAGCGCCTCCACCTCCTCGCGCGAGTTGCCCGCATGCAGGCAGACGCGCACGCGCTCGCGGCCCTTGGGGACGGTCGGCCAGGTGATCGGGCGCGCGTTGAGGCCGCGCGCGCGGAGGTGCGCGGAGAGCGGGCGCGGGTACGGCGTGAGGACGGGGACGATCGGCGTGGGCAGCGTGCGGTGCACGGGCGCGGTTGCGGCGGGGGGCGGGTGCGCGAGGTGCGGCGGGAGCGCGAGGAGGGAGAGCGGGATCCGCGCGAGGTGTGGGCGGAGGAGGGCGAGGAAGTGCGCGTTGGTGGCGGCGAGCGCGCGCGCGAGCTGCGCGGCGCTGCCGTCCTCGAGCAGGTCAAAGGCGCAGTCGACGGAGATGATGTTGGCGTAGCTGAGGGAGGTCGTGTAGATCAGCGAGCGCGCGTAGTTGAGGAGGTAGTCGCGGACGAGGGTCGTCGTGAGCAGGATGGCTGCGTGGTGTTAGCGGTGGACGCTCTGAAGGGTCGGACGGCGGACGTACCCCCTGTGCCTGCCAGTGCCTTCCCGAATGTATGCAGCCGCGCGAGTACTCTGTTCTCCAGCCCTAGGAGCGCTACCAGTCCGCGCCCCTGGGGCCCGTATATGCCCGTCGCGTGCGCCTCGTCCACGACGACGTAGCCATTTCCGCACGGCAGGAGCTCTTCCATCGCTTCCACCATCTCCGTGAGGGGGCAGACCGTGCCGTCCATGCTATACAGCGTCTCGACGGCGAGGAACACGCTGCGCCCGCCGGTGTGGAGATCGGGGCACTCCGCGATGAGGCGCTCGAGGGCGTCGCGGAGGGCGGGGACGGAGTTGTGGGCAAAGGGGCGGCGCATGGGGGGGAGGACGCGGGAGGCGCGCATGCCGTCGTGGACGGAGGCGTGGATGTGCTCGTCGAAGAGGACGGCGTCGGCGGGCTGGGGGACGGCGGCGAAGAAGCCGACGTTGGCGTCGAAGCCGGAGTTGAAGAGGAGGGCGGCGGGGGCGCGGAAGAAGGCGGCGAGGCGGGCCTCGAGCGCGGCGTGCGCGGGCCCGTTCACGAGCAGCCGGGAGCCGCCCGAGCCGAGCGCGTGCGGCGCGGCGGCGAGCCGGTGCAGGAAGCGGGCGCGGAGGTCGGGCGAGCGCGCGAGGGAGAGGTAGTCGTTCGACGCAAAGTCCGCCAGCCCCGCGTCCGCGAGCGCGTCGGGCAGCCGCCGCCGGATGTGCCGCTCTTCGCGCGAGCGCAGCGCGGCGCTGAGCTGCGCGGCGAGCGTGGTGGTCGGCATGCTGGGGTGGGGGAGTGGGCAGGGGCTCGCTCGCTCGCGTTTTGTGCGTGCGCGAGTCATGGGGCGCGCGCAAATCGACTCCCCCAACGTCCGCACCGGTCGGCCATAGATCGGCCTCTGCTGGGGGGCGTCGGTACGCAGGGGAATGAGACCAGCGGCTTGTCTGCCTCTATCCCGGCGATGGCGCGTAGATGTAGACATCGCAAACTTCCCGGCGATCTGACGACCACTGGTGACACTGATAAGATAACCGCCCTGCTATAATCGAATGTAACCTTCTCGTAAGCGCCTAATAAGATCGCGCCTCCTTATGAGCTGCTCATGAGGCCTTACGAGCACTCATGAGACTTGCGAGCATCGCGTTAGCAGCATACGATCAGTGAGTATGTCCCTGGTCCATGCGCAAACTGAGTCAGCAGGCAGGCATCTCTTGTTGACACACTGCGCAACCAGTGTCGCCAATGCTTGGTCCGAGTCGCCCTCCTCGTTCCTTCACTCCAGCCGCCAATCCACCTTCTACCGCTCTCTGGCTACAAGTATCCTTGAATCTGTCTGATTGTGTAAATCAGCTGTCAGATGGCATGGAGCCTCATGCAATTGTCTGAGCCTGTCGATGTCGTCTGGCTCAGTTTGGTAGTGTGTGAGGCTCCTGTAGCTTGAGGCTGTTCATTGTCCATAATCCGTAAGTGTCAATCATTATAGGTTGCAAGGTGTTGCTGTTAGACTGTGGGTATGTTGGAGTTGGGGCAGTATGGTGTGGAAACGACAATGAGTATCTCTCATTGGCACCTCCATGTTGCGAGGCCTTCACTTCACCATTGTTGCAGTCGCCAACTGAACCAGTGAATGTCACATTCAAATGGCAAAGCAAGCCACATGGGTGATCTCATCCAAGCTGAGGAATTTCTACCCAAGATTTGAGGTTTGTCTCTTGTCATGACTTCTCACCCACTCCCTTTATTCAACACGATGTTTGAGTGGCGATCTTAGCTGCAACGTAGGCACTTGAGGGTCTGGCGCAGACCGGAGAGCATCAACTTCAAAACTCTGAGGTTCGTGCTCTTTTATACCCATAAATAGGCATTCTCTAAACCTGAATCAGACATGGCAGCAACACCCGGCAAGGGCCCTTACGCTCGAATGCATATGGGCACGATGGCCTCAAGGCTTCAACCCAATACGGCGAGCGATGTTTGCGGGTGTTAAGCGTCAGCATGCTACGCAGCGTGCCACGGGTTGTAGTAGCAGGCGGTGCAGAACAGCGTGGAAGCTCTCCAAAGTTGGTGAATGTTGAACACTTATGAAAGGCTCAGTGTCAGATGGTAGCTCAGGAGGTAGTAGGGCTGCACTTGTCATTGTAGTATCTCTCGGTGAATTATCAGAACATTTACCACTACCTTTGTGACTGTGAAGCCCCAGCCCAAGGCCTGCAGGTGAAACCCAGAGTGCCACTAATAAGCTATTGTCATGGCTTGCATCACTGATATGGATACAACCAAACTTGTGCATTGTTTCATTGTATCATTACTAGCATACATTATGGGGTGTATATAAGTGCCATGGAAGTGCTGAGTGGATCCAACATTAAAAAGTGGCACTTGTGAGCAAAAACACTCAATTATGAGTACATATGACTGCTCATAATTATTCTGGGAAGTTTGCAATGGAGTACTCAGCTTTCGTCTTTGCTATGGGGTGTCATCCTTGGGATGCATTGAATATGATGGGGGCAGTGGCTGGGGTCCCTCGCACATGGCCTCCGCTGTAGTCAAGGCAGCCAAGGCTATTGAGGGGAAGACAGACTTGTGAGTAGCATCAATATGCTTGCAAGGCTGAGTGAAGGCACGGGCGCAGGGCACTACAGTGGCATGCAAAAGTCTTGCACGGGAGCATCACACGTGGTCTTCGTGCAACCATGTGCTGGTGATTGGGAAAAAATATATTTTACTAGCTACAATATACAGAATCAATACACCTCACACATTGATCACAAAAGATTGAGAGGATTTGCTCTCAAACTCTGTCTATTGAGGGGAAAGCAGTTGTACCCCCCTGGGAATTTTGTGATGGGTGGCTTATATGTCTGGGAGGCCAACATCTGCAAGATATAGCAACACAATCTGGGTTTTGTAAAATGTCAGAAATATACAGATGCATCAGTACTTAGTGTAGCTACCCTTGGCACACTTCAAAGCCTCTACTCTATGAGGCATGGATGAGTACAAATTCATAATACTTTCAAGGTCCAGTTTCTCCCACTCCTCCTTCAAGGCAATCCATAGCTCCTCCAGATTGCTTAGCAATGTGCTCCGGGCATGTAGACATCGGTCTACAAGGTCCCAAGCATGTTCTATGATGTTCATATCAGGGGAAGATGGGGCCCAAGGTGTTACAATAGCGGTGCACATGTGACAACGGACAAACTTTTCTTTTCTTTTTGATTATTCTTATGCCTTGACTCAGGATTTCAGATCAATATGTGGACCCAACCCCACATGATTTCTCTGATGACTTACTCAGCGTAACCTGGATAGTCATACCACTTCCCCTTCCTGTTTTCTCATTGGATCTTTCCCAAGTACTCCTGCCCTAAACTCTCATGTATTTAAGGCTGTAGTAGTAGGAGGTCGAACCTCAGTTCGACCTACTGATTCATTCAGTTCTTCATCCTCACTGGCCTAGAGCCTGACCTGCTCAACTCAGGAGACAGTCTCCTTGATGTCCCTCGATCATCCTCGCTTGCTGAAGAGTACGACGAACATACTGACCTTTGATTGATAGGAACCCTAAGAGGGTTAGGTTGTGACGCTCAGGCCACCAAGCATAACACAAGGGAGGACTTTAACTCCATGATCCTTGAACCATGTCTGAGCATGACACGATGTGTGCTTTGGGTCATGGTCTTGCTGGAATACAATGTCAGAGACCTTGAGATTATGGTCATGAAGGGTAGGTAGGAAGGATTTGGTGAGGATCTTGCAGTATTGGACTGCATTGAGGCACCCATTGACATGATGAAGCTGACCTGTGCCATGTTGTGTAAGGCAACCCCATACCATCAGACTGCCTCCTCCATGTTTGACCTTCTTCTGCACATTTCTCTCCAGAAATTCCTCCCCAGGCCTTCTTCAGCAGTACATCCTCCCATCAGAGCCAAAGAGATTGAATTTTGACTCATCTGTGAAGACAACACATAGCCAGTCTTTTTTGGACCAGCCACTGTGCTTCTTGGCCCACATCTTTCTCTTCATAGTGTGGATTCCTGATAGTAAGGGTTTTTTTCAGCAAATGCAGCCATGCAGCCCAAGGTGGCACAGCATGCAATGGGTGGTTGAAGGGGAGACATGATTGAAATACTCCCTCTGAAGATGGGTAGCATCACAAATGCGACCACTGGTAATGGCATGAGCTCCTTGACACTCTGCATGGTCACCCAGTTTCCATGGACGACCTGACCTGGAGGCCTGGTAATAAAAGTCAGGCTTGCCTGACTCCCTTTTACAGCCCTCCTCCATCTTTTTATAGTTCCATCGGACAGTGGAAGGGTTGAGACCCAGGTTGCTTGCAATGCTGATGAGATGAATTCCTTGCTTCATATCATGCCAGATTATCTTCTTTTTTGTAGGGGTGCAGGGTATCATGGTGAGGGTGAGTTCAAAGAAAAAGTGTTGTGATGAGTGGAGGTGTGGTATGGATGTAGGAGCTCAAACATCTCAGAGATGCATGCTGCATAGCCACCCATCACAAAATTCCCATGGGGGTACAACTGCCCTCCCCTCAACAGACAGAGTTTGAGAGCAAATCCTCTCAATCTTTTGTGATCAATGTGTGAGGTGTATTGATTCTGTATATTGTAGCTAGTAAAATATATTTTTTTGCAATCACTGGCACATGGTCGCATGAAGACCGCATGCGATGCTCCCGTGCAAGACTTTTGCGCGCCACTGTATGCGTAAGACAAGGCATTATAATTATTTACTCTTTGTTGCTGCGAAAACCTGGGGCATGGCGACGTCAAGCGAGCGCCAGTGTTTCCCTGAGGTTGGATCCACCGACGACGGCGACATTGCTCTTTACCCACTACATCTTCTGTCTCGCTCTTCTTTTTGCACGCACTTAAAACCGCACATAGACACTCTTTTCCTCGACTTTGGCAGCCCACAGGGCCTCGGACGGAGCTGGACTTCTGTGCCGGCGATTCCGACGACCATACTCTACGCGTGCAGTCTCGAAATCTACGTGACCTATCGAAGCAAACTCATGCGCTCACGCCGTGCCTCTCTAGTACGCGTGTAAATGGCGTCCACAGCGACATCTATTTCTACGCCGACTCATTCCCACCCGTTATCCCTTGAGGAGGCTCCGTCGACGTCTAGGAGTCGTCGATCGCGTGGTAAGCAACCTTCGGACGATGCAAAGCCTCCCACAGATTACTTCACGCTCAAGGCACAGTTGGAGAGCAGTGCAGAGCAGCACACCCGGTTGAGCAATGTGAACTGGGATGGCAGTGTGCGTGGTTACGGAAAGAGCGCGAAGCGACAGTCAGTGGGAGGCCATGTTCTCCAGGTGTCTTCCTTGACTGAATGCTTTCGGGCATAGGAATGACAAGCCCGCTCCCGTCATTGTGGTTGAGTCTACCAGCGGTCAATTAGCGCCTCCTGCCCCTGCTACTCTTGACAGTCTCGGCTCCTGCGCTGAGAGCGGAGACGATGAGTTTACCTCCGAGGCCCTTAAGACGCCGTGGCACGAATTGTCGGATAGTGCCCTGGATGCTGCGCTCTCGAGTCTCAAAGAGTCGACGCCTCAGTCGAGCATTCCTGGCCATCCATACCACTCGGTCATCAGAGCGCTCTCCTCCGCTGCACACAACCTTGCTCGAGTTCGCCGAGAACTGGAGGAAGATCGCCAGCTTCTTCGGGAGAAAGAGGCGAGACGGCGAGAACGCGCAGAGCATTTGATACGAGAGCTACCTGCCTCTGAAAAGGAGGTCGCGAGACGCGTGCTACAATCACTGTACCCTGACGACGATGAGGCTACCCATCTAGTGCAGAAGCGTCACAGCCATATTGTGAGTGTCGTTGTGTGTCCTGAAAGATACTACGAACTCAACCGTACTGTCTAGTCTTTGTCGGAGTCGTTGTCAGAAGCCATCGAGGACGACGTTTCTCTTTCGCGCAGCGTGCCCGACGATCTGTCCACCCCGCTACCTCTGGCAAATACCGATGCTCCCTTACTGGCGGCCACTGTAGGCGATCCCTCGGACATGCCCACGTCGCACGGAATTCAGCAGGCTGCTTCAGTAGCTGACACTGATGCTGCGTTTGTCAGCGAGACACCTACACTCAATGGAGAAGATCTGGTAGTCGCCAGCAAGGGTGATAGATCAGGCATCGGTGAATGGATGGGAACCTGGTGGGTGAAAGGAAAGAAGAACGCACAAACGATACCTCCGCCCCACGCAACGCCCTCTCCGGATGCCATCGTGGAGAGTCCCGTAGAGACCTCTCAGATTGCCAGCGAAGACGTCTCACCTAGTGGCTCTGCTCCGCAAACACCGAATCCGAACAAATCTAGTCGTCGCAAGGCTGTCCGCAGCGTATTTGGAAACCTAGGATTCTCGATGCTCAACCCATCAGTGGGTTCACTGGGTACGCGAAAGCGTCGCAATATGTCGGTGACGGATGCCCAAGGTTTCGATCCATCAGCGGACGCGCAATCAACGAGAAGCGTGCGCTCTGCTGCTTCATCGCCGTCGAGAGCGCCGGCTTCACTGCCACCCCCGCCTTCTTCTGGGCCTTCCAACTCTGTGTCTCCATCGAAGCCACCTTCGATCATGTCAAGCGCTTCCAAGACAGCGGTCGAAGAACGGCCACCCCAAGGAGCATCGTTGCGAGCTATCATACAAGCTACTCGCGTGATGACCTCAGATCCATCTAGCATTCTGGACGACCATGGTCGCGAGACAAGTCCGCTCATCGCTCAGAAGGCCTTTGAGTTGGTGAAGACAGCGCGCGAGGAAGGCCTCGACTTCCGCGAACAACCGAAACCGAAACGGGAACGCAAGCAAGAGAAGACTGACGGTGGTGACGGCGAATCCGGGCGGTCAACGCTCAGCCCCTCGAGCGAGCTGGCGCCGCCGTTCGTTCGCACGTCCTCATCTGGAGATGTTCGCAGGCCTACCAACCGTAGGAAGCCCAGTGTGAACATGCCGTCATTTGCCTCGCCAATCTTTGGCTCCTTCATGGCGCAGCAGGACAAGGCAATCTCGACGGTGGTTAACGCAGTACAGCGCGGATATCCCGCCGGCGGCTCTATGCAGGTGGAGAATCAGGCAAATGCCACAGTATCTCCGAAAGTCACAAAGCCCGGCTCTGTCCCATTGGAGTCGATCATCCCCGTCGATTCTAAGCCTCCCACACAGTTTCTCTCCCGGACCTACACCCCGTTAACCTCCCGAGACTTCCATTTCTCCATCCCCCTGCCGGACGTGGCGTCGGCGCTGTCAGTACCATACGATGAGCACAATCATGAGGGTATGACCGACAGATACGGTTTCATCTACGATGTCTCGAAGTACGACGTCCTCCTTCTCCTGCGTGCAAAGGAGTGCCACAACACTGCACCGGCCTGTTTGACCGGCATCAAGATCGCGGACCGCAAGGAAGACAACAGCTGGCCGAACGATGAATGCGTTGCGGATGAAACGATTGAGGTGGTCAAGGACGCGTGCGATTGTGACGGAACGGGGAGTTTCTCCGATGCAGTCAGCATCAAGTCTTCCAGTACCCGACCGACAGCACGCAGTATACCAGTCCCCGATGGTGGGACACAGTCCTCCCAGGCGTCAAGGAGAAGCTCCCCATCATCTGCGCGGGGCCGCAAGCGTTCGGGTACAGTTGCAGGCGGCCACACGTCACGGCCCAAGACCGCTGTCCTTGTTGTGGATGCAGACACTCCCCGCCATGTATGTGCTAATACGATCCGTTTGCTCATCGCACAACTCGTCGACATGCACGATCAGCGGCAGACGGCCCAGCGTCGAGAATGGGACGCATTCGTGAAACGCAGAGAGAAGTCCCGGAAATCGACAGGTGGTTCCATCTCTAGAATTACATCGCCTGGGGGTGCTGCTGCAATACTTGGCCTTGGGACCGCCGTGGAAGAAGAGGAGCTCGCGCACAGTGGCGGTCTGGTCGGCTTCGCACAGCTTGGTCTCCCTGCGTTCAAAGACGAGAAGAGGGAGTTCGTGCGGCTTGTGCGCAACGGCATTCCTCTCGTGTACCGATCACAGGCTTGGCTCGAGTGCAGTGGTGGCTTGGAGATGCGCGAGCCTGGTGTCTTCGCCGACCTGCTTGCTCAGGAAGACGATGGAAGCGGGGTCGTGCGTGAGATTGAGAAGGACGTTTGCAGAACTATGCCTCTGAACGTATTCTTTGGCCGTACTGGTGCTGGTGTTGACAAGTTACGACGAGTGCTCATTGCCTACAGCAGGTACGCTACCTGCATCATGACTCGAGACTTATTCTGACCTGAGATAATCATAGACGCAACCCCGCGGTCGGTTACTGCCAAGGAATGAACCTCGTGACGTCTACACTTCTGCTCATACACGCAGATGAGGAAGAGGCTTTCTGGGTGCTCTCCGCTATCATCGAGCGTATACTTCCTGAGGAGTTCTTCTCGCCGTCCTTGATCAGTTCAAGAGCCTGTCCTCTGGTACTCTTGGAGTATGTTCAAGAGTCGATGCCTAAGTTGTATCACCATCTCACGGAGCTGGGCGTTGATCTTCCTGCGATCTGTTTTTCTTGGTTCCTATCACTCTTCACGGATTGTCTCCCAGTAGAGGTATGTGTTCCCATCGCTCCCTTCATCTGCATCAGAGTTGACGCTTCGGTAGACTCTTTTCCGTGTATGGGATATCTTCCTCGTGGATGGTATGGACGTTTTGTTCCGCGTCGCGTTCAGTATCCTTCGCATGAGCGAGCAAGAGCTCTTGCACTGCACATCGATCCCGGCCGTCTACGTCGCGCTGGAAAGTCTACCTAACAGGATGTGGGAAACGGATAAACTGCTTCAGGTGAGGCACCCCTCCCTTCCAGTCCTTTGCCAGCTAGTTGATGGTTTCGTAGCACGAAGCGGAGCTCCGCTCCCTGATGATCCACTCAGACCTAGTTCGTAGACGCCAAGCACATGCAGAAGAACTCAGGCGATGTATGGCATGAAGCAAACATTTCTCGACATTACTGGGTACTGGGCACTGGGCGTATCTTACACTACAGCATTCGATGCACCTTACTGGACGGCGTAACTTATCAACGGTATGGTACCTGTACGTTTAGACTGGAGTGGAGTCCTGAAACATGCAAGACGCTCGGAATTGTCATTGGCGTTGTCAGGCTGCATACTTGAGGCACGATATGTCCTATGTAGGTAAGGTGGCGTTCTAGCACAGTGTGCATCCTGCACTGGGCGACAGCCTTCAGTGGTTTTGACTAACAGTAGCCAACATGCCAGTCACGTCAGTAGTTCAGGGCGTCGACCGACGCCTAACCTCTCCTTTTTATGCGTTAGAGTGTAAGTAAGCTTAAGGCGCGCGCGCAAAGGAGGATGAATGAACAACAGATGCCGTGTATCTCAGCAAATGTCCGTGCATGTATTGGTTGACGTGGTGTACAGTGAGAACCTGGATCTCGGTGATTTGGACTGCTGATACAGCCTGACTGCACGAGACCTCGAAGAGGCAGACTACCTGCAGATATCGATATCAGGCGAACGCTGACGATTCGGATCCCTACAAGCTTAGAGGCGCGTTCACCGACCCAGAAGAACTATGGCACCCACTCCCTCCAAAGAGGTCATCAATATTGGTGGGATTGCAGCCAATGTGTACTCACTTCCGGGAGCGACAGAGACATCTACGCCAGTGGCTGTCTTATTCTTCCTGCACGGTAGAACGCAGCGGACCACAGATTATGAATGGGTTGCCTACTCTACACTTGATCGGACCAACGAGCTGAGGGGTAAAGCGGGAAAGCAGGGACAGGATCTTATTGTGGTACTCTTAGTGCGTTACAACCAAATAGCACTCGATGTTCATGTAACATGTCGCTAACGGACAGGGAAAGCATAGAATCAGCGGAATCACGGTGACAGGATAGTAGATCCGCACTCCAACGCAGGCTGGAGGGAGAAGCCTCCCCAAAGGAATGACAGACATGCGTAAGTGGTCTTAAGTCCCTTTGCTACACAAGTAGTGATAATAGGGTGCTTTAGGCTTGATATGTACGCGATCTTGGGTATGTGAGACAGCGCTATCAGGCAAGTACCCACTGATCACCGAGCTTTACAGCGGGGACCTCCAAGGACGTGTCTTTCTTGATCGACTTCTTGCCGTCGTACCTGTACCCATCCGGGGAACGGGAAATTACACAGTGGTTTGTCGGAGGGATGAGTCTTGGCGGGCATACCGTGTGGTACACCTTACGACATGGTACTACTTCCTTCGTTACTCTGATTCATGCCTTGTGCATCGTTCCACTGACTTGAAACTCATCATAGAATCTCGTGTCAAGCTTGGTATCCCAATCGCAGGTAACACTTGAGACTTGAGTGACGTGATGGAAAGTCCTGACTTCTTCGTTTCAGGTTGCCCGAACTATCTCGCCCTGATGTCTGAGCGCGCTGCGATGAACGGCATCCCTTTAGAGCCACCGTACATCCCGCAGACATTCTTGTCAATCTTATCCAACCAGGACGCAGCTACAGCACCATTTTCTGATGCAGGCCCCTCCAACCCGTTCTATGCGAAAAAGATCCTTGTCCTAGCGGGGGCAGAGGACAAAATGGTGCCGTGGTCGGCTTCCAAGACTTTCGTTGAACAATTGAAGATAGGACCAGAGGGTGTAAAAGAGGTCATACTAGAACCAGGGGTAGGGCATGAATGTACCAAAGAGATGGTGCGGGCGATGTCCACATTTATCTGGGAGCAGGCTTTGGCATAGTGCAACGTTTGCACGCTTTGACGTCTTCTGGCTCTCACAGCGATGTAGGATTGTCACTATGTGACTGGGGGTTCATGAATGATTTGATCGCTGAAAATTCGTGCACCATACGGGCATACATGGCTGTAATCTCAGTCAGTGATCATGATGCACTGCAGCCTTCATCCATGTCTCGCACTTCCGATACAGGTCGTGGTAGCTGTCATGATGGTCCGCGAGTCCCTTTCTGTGAACGTACTACAATATGATGACGCAGATGACCTTCTGACTCGAATGCTTTCACAATGCGCAGGCAAGAGATTCACTACTTAAGCAGCATTGCACTCCGATGGTAAACAATCGCACGCTGCTGTCTTGTCTCCTGCACTGGTGTGCAACATGAACGTAGTGCATTTTACGGCCATGTCGACCTCGCCCACGAAACAGCCCTTCAACATCGGCGGAATCGCCGTCAATGTGTTTGCGCTTCCGGGAGCTACGTCGCCCTCCGCTCCAGTAGCAGTGCTATTCCTCCTACATGGCAGAACCCGCAGCTCCGAAGACGTCGCACCGATCGCGGAACTTACCCTTCAGTGGACGGACGAATACAGAAAGGCAACCGGAGTGCAAGGACATGACCTCATCGTCGTGACTTTGGTCAGTATCAGGAGCCTGTGCTACTATTTCAGAACAGTCTTCTGACAGTCATTCATCATAATAGGACCAGCGCAACCATGGCAATAGAACGGTAGATGCGCGCGCAAACAGTGGGTGGAAGGAGCAATACCCTGAACCGAACGAGAGACACGCGTGAGCCATGTCTTCTAGCCTGAGTGTCTGAGCTGCATTTCCCATGAAACTCCATCGTAGATACGACATGTATGCAATCTATAGTACGTTCCAGCATCACAGTGGACAGTACACGGTAGCTAACCATGATCGCAGCGGGAACATCCAAGGACGTCTCGTTCTTGATCGACTTTTTGCCGTCGTACTTGTACCCGTCTGGGGATCGGACGATCACCCAGTGGCTGATAGCGGGAACCAGCCTGGGAGGTCACGTAGCATGGTATGCCCTGCGGCACGGTAGGTCGTCGCCTCGATCATGCTGTCACTCGACAGCGTATTGATGAGCATGTACCATGCAGAACCAAGGATCAGCCTAAGCGTTCCCATCATAGGTGAGCAGCGTTCGCGCGAGAATGCGTGTTGAGTCAGCTAAGCAAACGTACAGGGTGTCCTGACTACCTCGCCCTCATATCGGAACGCGCCGCGCAGAACGGCATTCCACTCGAACCACCCTACGTCCCGAAGACGTTCCTTGCCCTCGTGGCACAACAAGACCCAGCGACAGCACCATATACGGCGGCAGATGCCTCGAATCCGTTTTACGGTAAGAAAATACTCGTGTTGTCTGGGGAGGACGATAAGCTGGTGCCCTGGTCCGCGTCCGAGAAGTTCGTCGACAATCTAAACGTTGGCCCGGATGGAGTGAAAGAGGTTGTGGTGGCACCAGGCGTAGGGCACGAATGCACGAAGGACATGGTTAGGGCGATGTCGAAGTTCATTTGGGAGAAAGCTCTGTCGGTTTAAACTACCCAGAACGTGTGGCCAGGTTGTGGTCTACGGTATATTGACTAAACATGATATATCGAGACTTGCCTCCACAACGTGTGGACAAGTGGAGGATGAGCATACAGAAGCTCTTGCTGGAATCCAACCATCATCATGAATTGGATCCTATGTACAATGGATTTGAAGGCGGAATGTCACTCTTGTGCACGAAGCAACTATTATACAGTGATACACTGAGTTTATCTAAATGCAATATGATAAGCTCGCGGTTCATCATAGGAAGGGAAAGAAAGACTGCACGCGACGTAGCACCTCAGCCTCGCCTTTCACTCTCCATGTACACCCAACACAATTTGTTGGCCTTTCGAGAGGCATGTGAGGACGAACAGGGACAACTAGAGCCATCCACAAGGGACAACTCGAAGCTGAACGGCCCTCACATCGGGGTGCTTTATGTTACCAGGTTTTTCTTCGTCGGCGGCGCGCGTGCAGTTCCAATCCAACCCCAATGAGATCACTGACACTCACTATGTACATAGGCAAGTCGAGGTACACCCAAACGAAATGTGAGTGATCTCCAGGTGATCCTGCGTCCTGGCCTCTCAACCAGAGGGAGAAGCAATCAGCAAAGATTGTTTTTGAGACACTGCAATTTCTCTACGACGCTTGTCTGGGCCATCCAATCCGAGATGTAGCGGCGCCCCGGAGGGCAAGCAGGGGACTAGACAGCAATTTGAACGTCGAGGGTTAAGTTGAGACACGGCGCGACGCGACACGTCTTAAAAAGTGCTCGGCACTCTCCGAAGCGCCGCTCGAAACAATTGGCGCCAAAATACGGCGCTCAACGAGGAAAATCCCGACGCGCCCGCGCACCCGTCCCCCCGACGTCCACCTCATATTCTTTGTCTCTCTAGTCTCGACGACTCCCGCATGGACATCTGCTGATCCAACTCTGTCGGCTAGTTTTACAGAACGATACAAACTCCCCAGAGACAGGCTGATCCTGAGGCGAAGAGCGTGCCATGAGCTCGCGACTCTCCGGCATACTGTCACCCGAAGGCAAAGCAGTTGACTCAACCACCCTCGTGCAATCCTCGCCTGCACCGATTGCTCAAGCTGCGAGTGGAAGTAATAGCTCAACCTTGTTGAGTGTCTTTGGTGATAAGTGCGTACCGAGGTCGGCTACCAGACACGTCTCTTACGGGTCAGTCGCTCTAGCATAGTCCATACTTCCAGGCCGGATTCGGTCTAGTGGTGCGTAGTTCACGCATTCTCTGACAAATGTTTGCTCATCCAATGTAGGGTGTTGGTGTCGGCCTCAATGTCCTCCGACATGGGCTGGTGTACTCTTCCGTAGCCCTCCGACGGCGCATGCTCGTCTCGCTCGAGATCAGCAACAAGGATCCCTCCTACGAGTGGTTCCTGACCTGGATGGCCGCACGCTCAGCAGCGGTTGCGGAGGCCGGTGCGAAGGCAAAGCCATGGTCGCCCAGCTTCTGGACGCGTAGCCACAACGTCAGCGTGCAGACTGTGCACGAGCAACGCAAGAATGGGAGCTCGAACGTGTCATTCAAGCTCGTCGCGGGTCCGGGCATGCATATCCTCCGCTACAAGGACGCGTGGATGCAGGTGAAGCGCGAGCGGGAGACTCGCTCGCAACAGCTCATGTCGGGTATCCCCTGGGAGACCGTGACGCTCACGACGCTGTCGAGAGACCGGGACAAGTTCCGCGAGCTACTCGCGGAGGCACGCGACATGGCGCTGCAGGCACAGGAGGGCAAGCTCGTCATCCATACCGCATGGGGCCCGGAATGGCGGCCGTTCGGGCAACCGCGGAGAAAGAGACCACTGAAGAGCGTCGTTTTGGCGGAGGGCATTGCGGAACGCATTGTTGATGACGTGAAGGCGTTTCTGCAGCGGAGAAAATGGTATGAGGACCGAGGTACGTGATGTGTACTGAAGTTGGGCTACGTCTAAACCAGTGCCATAGGTATACCGTACCGCCGTGGATACCTTCTCCATGGTCCCCCTGGTTCGGGAAAGTCGTCGTTCATCCAGGCTTTAGCTGGAGAGCTCAACTATGACCTATGTCTGCTGAACCTCTCCGAACGTGGGCTCGCCGACGACAAGCTCATCCATCTGCTCTCCAATGCACCTGAGCGGAGCTTCGTCCTGATCGAAGACGTCGACGCGGCTTTCAACAAGCGTGTGCAAACAACGGCGGATGGGTACGCACACGTGTCGATACCATTCACACTGTAGGCTGACAGGCAGGCAGATACCAATCCTCAGTAACATTCTCTGGGTTCCTCAACGCGCTGGACGGCGTCGCCTCCGGGGAGGAACGCATCATCTTTATGACAACAAACCACCCTGAACGCCTCGACCCAGCGCTCATCCGACCTGGCCGCGTGGACCTGTCCGTTCTTCTCGACGATGCCACTCCAGAGCAGGCCCGTCGGCTGTTCCTTCAGTTCTACGGGGGCTCGGAAGAGGTGGGACAGGAAGACTTGGTGCGCATGGGCAGAGAGGTCGAGGAGATTGTGAGAGATGAGAGAGCGAAGGAGCGAAGGACGAGTATGGCTGCATTGCAAGGCTTGTTCATCCGGAGCATCGTCAACGATGCCGTGGGAGGTATACGAGGGCTGTTCACTTCGGATCCTGCTCCACAGTCCTCTTCATCGCAGCCGTAATTGTGCCAAAAGTACAGGAATGTTGCTACGTATTATCGCATAGCTATTAGTAGGAACTCACCCTAGATACCATCATTGACGAAACGACACGCTTTCAGCGGTCTCATAAGGCAAGGGTGCTTCAGGAGGAACCTGAACGTTTCTCTGGATCATAGAACATACCCGGGCTTATCGTAGCAATGAGAACAAACTGAAGAGACAATCTGTGCAGTGGAACCATGAAACGTAGACGTCTTCACATCAAACCATGCTCTTCCAATAGCTCAAGCCGCGAGACCTGCCTGAATGTACACAAACATGGACTCGGTGTGACGTACGGAGTCGAGCTCGGGAACACTTACCTGTCCCTCACCGCTTCCTGCCACCTCATCAGTTTCGCAATCTCGTTGACCTGGAAGCCGAAGATGCGCGGACGGTACCGGTCCGCTTTCAGGGCAACGGTCGCGGTGCTCATACCCTCGTTGCCCAGGTCCGCGGGGGGTTCCTCCTCACGGATCTTCCTGCTTCGCCTGCCTTCCGCATCCGCGCTACGCGCAAGAGGGCCGAACTCGACAGGTCCGCTCTTCGGCGGGATGAGGCCGGGATAGACGAGGAAGAGGAGGTGAGGAAACGAAGTACCAAAGTACGCGCCGTCGATGGAGCCGTGCCGCGAGGACTTGGGCGAGTAGATGTCCTCGCAGCGACCGCAATAGAGCTTCACAGACTTCTCGTACGGAACGTCGGTCAGCCCGACAGGAAGGAGTGGCTGCTGTAGGCAGAGCACGCGCGGGCAACGCCCGAAGTCGCCTCGTTTGTACTTTTCAAGCTGTGCACGCACGAGGGTTTAGTGGGCAGTGCGCCAACAGGCGGCGATGTAGTTATGCGTACCATCTTTGCCAGCCCCCGTGCTGTAACGATCCATCTCGCATGAATGAGGCCATACAACAAACGCGCCTGCACGTCGAGAGTGCCTCGGAATTCGTCTTGAATGTCATCATCTGCATATAGCATGGTGAGCATACGCAGTATACCGTCACCGCGAGCAGACACACCGAGATTGTCGGTGATGAGATCTAATGCTTGGGAATAATGTTGAACATCGGCGTTCAGGCCGGTAAGATTGAAGCGGTCGAGAATGTAGTCCTCTTCGACTTCGCAGAAGTACTCGTTGCCTTTGGACGACAGGAACCACGAGATCCACTGTTACCATCCGTCAAGAGAGCAACAACAAATGAGCTTAGTAGGATATGGTACCGAGCTGTACAAAAAGGTCAGATATGCAGAAGAACGAGTACCTACGAGTGGCTTACTTGGAGTAGTCCGAGTCCGAGCCGGTCGAGATGTCGTCCACTGTATGGCGAAGCATGTTGTTGTCAGTCTGGTAATGTCGCGTAGATGTCTTCTAGTCGATGACTGACTTTGGCCCAAAAGATTGACCGAATGGAAAAGCAAGGACGAGTGAAAGGGCACAGGTGGAGGGGGTCGAGGGGAGAGTTAAAGCGCGTGCCTCATGGCGATCAGGCGCAAGGACCATCCGAGCCACTTCAAATTCATTTTGATTACACCCTCTTCCTCCCTTCCCTGGTTCATGTGCTGCCGCGCAGATTGCTACGAGGCGATCTAAAAGTTCACTGCTCTGCAACAGACCCTCCTTGATCTCGTGTTCGACAGCTGTGGGGACTCAAGTATTAGAGCCGCATGCTCCTCCATGCTGGGAGAGGTTGCCCAGATGCCTACTGACCTCCGTCGACAGCAGTTCGACCTTGAGTCGGAGTATGATGTGCAAGACAAGAGGTCCGGAATAGTGAAATTGACCATTGACATCCCATCCTCGCATCGACCGCAAGTCGCAGCAGAACCCCACCCATCACCCAGATGGCGGACACCAGAATTCATCTTCTACGGCGTCATGTTCTGCATAGTGGTTCCTATGCTGGTCTGGGTACCTATTAGTCTAAGCTCATGTATGTTGCCATGAAGTCATATCTCGATGTACCTTCTCTGAATGTGTATTATAGCAACGCATTGGAACTACAACCAGTACCACCGGCGTTTGTCCTCGGGTTGGTTGTTCGGTCGGAAGATCGTACGTGTCATGGTCTCAAACACATCGCGTCCTGTCTCGTCCAGGTCACATACTTGACGTAGACTAGGCGACTGACTGTCATGTCTGCAGGACAACAGCGATGCTCAGTACCGCTCATTCCGCAATAACTTACCTCCCCTTCTTTTCCTCGCATCCGCATTCCTTGGTTTCAAGCATATCTTCAGCATGGCCCTTCGTAGAGCTCGCGATACCCGGCAATCCAATCGTTCGCACCTCATACCCTATATTTTCATGTTCGCCGCCCTGATGCTCGCCGGTCTTCACGGTACGAGTGTCTTCAAGGTCTTCATCATTGTGTCCATCAACTACGCTATTGCCAAAACAACGAAGGGGTCAAAGCTAAATCCGTTACTAACGTGGGTTTTTAATGGAGCAGTCCTCTTTGCGAATGAGTGGAACGAAGGATATCGTTACGCTGTGCTTCACCCCTCTCTGGAGATTCTGGTATGTGCTCGCTGGTGCCCAGCAGTCTTGACACTGAGCCGTGCAACACAGGACGCTGTTCCAGGTATCTATCCCCGTTGGCATGTCAGCTTCAACATCACGATGCTACGCCTCGTCTCGTTCAACATGGATTACTATTGGGCTTGCAATAAGGCCGGTCCGTCCGACGTGAGTGATGCTGCATTGATTCATACAGCCTTCAGCTCAATGACAAGAAGCCAGGTACCACACTCACGGAGAAGCAGCGACCCACTGTCCGACATTCGCTCGAGACATATTCATATGCGAATTACATTGCATACGTGCTCTACCCACCACTATACATTGCAGGCCCCATCATGACGTTCAATGACTTCATGTGGCAGGTACGCCCTCGGGTTGAAACTCGGACAACATGATTACTGAAGCATTTCACGTAGACATACCGGCCAGTCATCATTTCTACGCGTGAGAGACTGGCATACCTCGCGCGGTTCGCCATCTGTTTCATGACGATGGAGTTCATCCTTCACTTCATGTACGTCGTCGCCATCAAAGACACGAAAGCCTGGACGGGAGACACCGCCGCGCAGCTCAGCATGATCGGCTTCTGGAACTTGATTATCGTGTGGTTGAAGGTTAGGCCTAGTCTTTCCACCTCGATTGTGACCTGACGGTAGTTTCTAGTTGCTGATACCATGGCGGTTCTTCCGCCTATGGGCATTGTTCGATGGCATCGACCCGCCAGAGAACATGGTCCGGTGCATGGCGAACAACTACTCCGCTTTGGGTTTCTGGAGGGCGTGGCACCGCAGCTATAATCTCTGGATTGTCCGGTGAGCGAATCTCACGCACTGCGGATGTTAGACATCGTCTGAATTGCATCTAGATATATATACATACCGCTAGGAGGGACCAAGAACGTCGCCTTCACGATGCTACTTGTCTTCACCTTCGTTGCACTTTGGCACGACCTCTCTTTCCGCCTGCTAGCGTGGGGGTGGCTTGTTTCACTGTTCATCGTCCCTGAGTTGCTCGCCCGCCACATCTTACATCCGACAAAGGTTTGTCAGCCGCCTGCATGTGTGTGCTGCTTCCATTCACTCTCCATCACAGTATGGTAGCAAGCCTTGGTATAGGCACGTCTGCGCGGTTGGTGCGGTGTTCAATATTCTCATGATGATGGCGGCAAATCTGGTCGGCTTCGTCATCGGGACCGATGGGGTCTCGTATATGCTTCAGCAGCTCCTCGGTACGACCGAAGGTAGCTTCTTACACTTGTCTCGACGTACCAAGCCTGGCTGACTCGGCATCCCCAGGGAAACAATTCCTCCTATTCGCGTGCATATGCCTATTCATTGCTGCGCAGGTTATGTTCGAGTATAGGTCAGTAATAGCATCGTTTCCCGCCCCCCCTTTGATAACCTCCTCATAGGGAAGAGGAGCTGCGCCAAGGCATCGTACGACGTTGTTAACCGAAAACCAAGCAGCACATTACAGTCGAAGCGATTGTGTTCCTGGAACCTATAACATAGAATGGATACATAATGGGGTCAATGTAGGCAGATACCTCTGGGATGCTGCATGAGGGGACGTTACAGTAGATTGTGGGAATGGGAGACATGTAGATCATGTGCGTACGCCAATCGACTCAGCAGGTACGGGGAGCCTCAAGAGCTCTCAGTGACTGTCACCATCCCGATGTCGCTCCATTTGAAAGTCACATCCCTTGCCTGACTTCCCTCAACGCCCTTCGCGCGCTCGCGAAGGAGGCCCCACTGGTGCCACCAATTGTCCGCCTCGTCTTCGCAATCGTACGCGAACGTTTCCGCGACCTCCCGCCACTGTGGGTCGTCCTCTTCGCCCGCATCGCCGCTGAGTACGTTCTTTCCCTCGTACGACTTGGCACGCATGGCATCGTCGCGTGCGCGCTGCTCGGGCGAGTCCGCGAGGGTCATGAACCAGATGTTCCCAAGTTCGACTTGCTGGATCGTCGTGCACCGCGCCTCCCGGATGTCCTGGAAGGCGTAGAGGAAGCTCGGGATTTGCTCGTGGCTGCTGAGGTGCCCGAAGAGCTTGCCGAGCACTGCTGCATCTTCGACAGCCATTGCGTGGCCTTGGACTGCGATAGGCTAGGTACCAGTAGACGGTCAGTGGCTGCAGCACGGTTGTGTGCATATACGAACCGGGAAAGCATGCGCTGCTTGTCCGATGAGAACGAGGCGACCGCTGTCGTGAACCCAACTCTCGAGGGGACTGTACTCCTTAATGACCACGCGAACGGCATCGCGTGCACTCTCAGCTACTTCCCGGAGGCTTCGATTGGCGTAATGAGTCCATGATGAGTCGGAGGACGTCAGAAGAGAAAATGCTCACCGCGAATCGCAAGGTGTAGGTAAGAGTTGCTTCAGTTCTGTGCATGGAGGGTCGCCCCATGTACCTTCGGCGGCGGTGTCACGGAGGAGATAGTGAAAAGCCATCTCTTGTTGACCGTGCTAACAAAACATCGTTAGCGTTGTTGTGTGTTTCCTGCATAAGCGATACATACTACCGGGAACGCTACTGCGCCACTGCCGTTGCCGAAAGCAGCGAATATCATGTTCTAACACAAGCCATGACCATTGGACAAATCAAGGGTCATGGAGAACTCACGTTCTCAACTTTGACTGCCTGTCGGATGTGTTCTGGCAAATCCTGGAGCACAAATGCAGTGTCGCTGTTCAAACTGAAGCGGGTGTAAGAAACAGGCACCAGGTCCCTACAGATCATTAACACACCTGACAACGCTCATGCCGACTGGCGTACCCCGATCGCGCTGCCCAACCACCGCTTCGCGGCATATTCCAGTCTCGCCATCGGCACCCACAAACACGTCTGCCGAAAGGACCGCCCCTGACGCGAGTTGCACTTCACCCCGATCTGTGTCGATACCGACAACCTCCGAGTTGCACTGAAGGTCTACCCCATGCTCGATTGCTGATTCTGACAGCAGCTGGTGTAAATCTGCATGCTACAGATCATGAGCCACGGACGTGAGATGGATAGGTGAAGGGAGGATTCACTGTTGTCAACAAGAACTCCCCCCGCGTGGCTTCGATGAGTTCATGGTTCCAAACTTGAGTGCCGAGGATGTCTGCCTCCTCGACTGAATATAGCAAGTAAGTCCGCTGAGCTGTGCATTGTAGAGTCGAAGAACATACATCTTGAGAAGAGTAACGAGCGGGATACTAACGTTATGTCCAGTAGCCGCTGTTTCAGACCCCAATGGAAGAAAATCTTCGACATGTTTGGGGGAACGCGTAGACCGTAGTTCCCCCTCTATGATTTTGATCAGAGAGAACAGAGACGCACTAATGAGCACTTGTACTCACATTTGTGCTACCATCGCTTTTCTCCAACACAGTAACTTGGTGTCCGACACGAGTGAGGGCGATGCCGGCGGCCAACCCGGCCACTCCTAGGGGGAAAAGTCCGGTTCAAAGGTAGTAGATATAAGTCACAATCATGCACCCACCTCCTCCAATGATCACAATGCGTACTCGCAGGTCAGCTTCCTGTGGCACGACAGGTAACTTGGATGAACGTCAAATTGGTGATGTTCGGCGACCGTGGCTGACAACGAATTCACTAGTACCTTTCCGGACATAGCAGCTTAACAGTATTTCCCTAGTAAGAGCTCAGGTTTCGCCGCGTTACTATCCCAGGCGAGCTGAGAAGACCTTGAGAGTGTAGAGGGGGAAAGACTCGGACTGAGCTCTATCGTACAGTGCATCGTGGGGGATCGTGTACGGTCCGCACTGTGAAATCTGGTGAGATCACCAGCCCCGTGTTCTGATTGTAGGGTCTTCAGTAGAACCACTGGGCCATCATAGATGAGCCAATGCTAATGGGTCGAAATGACTTCGGCTAAGAGCGCCATGGTGGCGGATAGCGTGAACCCTAGATGTCCCCGCACGGCGGATCAGCGCGATATTACAGCTTGAGCCATTCGTGCCTCCGGGGGTCTAGCCCGCAGCAACCAACTGTGGGCGATCTGGAGTTACCAATAGTGGACTTTGATGGGTAGAAATTGTAGCATACATGGGTACTGGAGTGCAGGGGTCCCAGTAATGCGCTCACGAGCTCTGGTCTGATGTGAGGAGGCATAGGTGTCATTGGCATGCATTAGTTGATTCAGGTTGACTTGGAGAAGAAATCAACACAAGGCCGGCAGTGTAGTCCGAGTCAGGCACGAATGTTGGCGCGCCAGGTCGACCGCCTGGCCGCATTCCTCAGATGGGGGTTGCACCATGACAGGTCCCCGGAATTGCTGCCGCGATGCTTGCATGCCGCAGGCTGAATTGTATCTTGCGGTGAGTCTGGACCGAAATGAGCTCTGTGGGCAATCACCGATTGTCTGCTCATGAGTCGATCCGAGCAGCAGCCTCGAGTACGATATGCGTGGAAGGTTACCGGCTTGTGCATGCTCACCTTCCCAGTTTGCTTGTACCGGTCCCATCAATTCTACGTTAACTCTACATCCTAATACCTCCATCAGAACTTGATCGGAATCTGGGGATCCGACGCGGTGCTTCCTGGTCGAGAATTCGAGGACTCAAGGCTAACTGCGGATTCGATAGATACATAGCCTAGACCATCCCATCCAGGGTAACAACAGGTAACAACAGGGAGCGCGCTCGTGGCACGAGAGAAGACCCACTAGGCCCTTATCCTGTTAGCTCGAGATTCAGCATGTAAGGTCATTATTGGTCGTCACAACACAGACAGAAGAGGAGATAGTACAACGTCGCAGGACACGTCAGAAAGCAATGGCAGAGACATCGACGAAATGATGCGAAACACCCATTCAGCAAATAATCAGATCGGAGAAGCACGGCAGTACACAACACAAGACATCCGTATACACTCGAATAAAGATAGTGGACGCTATGGAGTTTGTCCTTGATACCGCTTGATCAGTTCTCGGAGGCGAGCTTGCCCGAACGCCAGTTCGCCCTTTGCCACAGGAGTCTTCGCGGACGGAGGGTCCTCCTTGACGCTCGGCAGCGAGGTCTGCACTTCCGCAAGGCGAGCAATGTTGAGCTTGTTAGCCTTATGCGTGTCCGTGAGGGTGGGAGCAGGTCGAGCGAGAGAGGCCGTGGATGAAAGCATGGGAGTCGCCAGAGAGGATGACACCACCGCAGGTACAGAGGTCGCCTTGATCGCTCGGGCGCGCCGAGCGGTTAGATCTGCTGCTGACGTGGGTCTCGAGTGAGAGTCACCATTCGCAGTGAACACACCCGCCCTATTGTTCTTTGCGAGGGGGTTGCGCGGGGAAGGCTTCGATACATCTTGAGGGGAGGTCTTGTTCACCGCTTTCTTGACTGGTTGGATGTCTCGAAGGCAGGCAACATCTCTTGGGGGACTTGTCGACTTTGGTGTGTCTGCATTGTCCTGCTGCTGTGCTGCAGAAGCCCAAATCGCAGCCACAGCTGTGACCTTGCCTCCTTTGCCTCCACGTGCGGAGCGGATGTCATACCGCACCTCTGGGTCCTGCGGCCGAGGAGGATATACCGCCAGGCGAGGAGACGCAGACGACTTCAAAGCAGCACGCGCGGCATCAGCAGCCTCACGCCGCTGTTGCTTCTGTGCGCGATAGGTCCCCATCGGCATAAAGCCAGACGACCGAGGATTCGGCGCCGCCGATACATCTCGTGGAGTGTCTACCTCAGCCTCCACAGGTTGCGTTTCCTTCAACGGCGCAGGTATGGGTTTGGCACTATCGGCTTTCTGCTCCTCGCGTTGAGGCGGTTCGCCGACGGGCCCCTCGGGTCCAGGACTAGGTGGCTGACTCACGCGCGGTATGCCGCCAGTCTGCATGCGCCCAAGCCATGCAGCGACTCTGCCCTGTGCATCCTCCCGAACGACGTCTGACAAATCGGCCACAGGCACGGGGCTTAGCGGTGGCGGCGTGCCCGACTGTGGGGGTGCATCCGGCTCGATGCTGCCCAACCACGCAGCGACCCTTCCATGGGCGGTCTTGCGCATGCGGTGGATCTCCTCATCCTTGTTCCCATTGCCACCGCTACGTTTCCCACTGCGTCGCTCCTTATCCTTGTTCTTGCCTTTCGACTTGTGAGTACCAGTCGATGAGCTAGACTTGACGTTCTCCTTGCTCTTGCGGCTTACTCGGCGCTCTGTCAGGGCGCGATCGTCATCAGAGTCGTAGTCGACGTCTGAAGGGAGTGGGGGCTCAAGCAGCTGCTGAGGAACCTCGAGAGGTTGTTGGGCGTGTAGAGGGTTCACCTCCGCATCTAGCCCAGGCAATGTGAGACTCGAGATGGCGGAGTCGTTAGCTGGGTCCGCCTCTGCAGGACGCGGAATCGCGATAGGCATGACTGAACGCACATCCGGACGGCGCTCAGCAGACTCTACCTTGCGTGTGCCTACTTCTGCCAGAAGCTTTGCCTCTAATGCATCCAAACCACTCAGTACGCCATTCGTAGCGAGATGAGTTCTGGACACCTTCAAAGATGTCACAGCGGCCAACGTTGGAGTAGGAGGTGCCTGATCGACCAGGTCTGCATCAGGTGGGAAGAGGGTATCTACTCTCTGCCGCACTGGGCTTGGAGATGCCCTTCGCGTTTCCTGGGGGACGCGAGGGAGGGTTTTGTCCCGTCCTGCGGGGCTACCACCTGGCCCAGACATGTCCGCGTTCTCCGAGTTAGCCTGAGCGGCGATGCGTTCGAGTTGCTCCACCTGAGTCGCCTTCGTGAATGGATCAACCGAGAAAGAGTGCTTGGGCGAGAGCATGGGCCTCGGTGAAACTACCAAGCCTTGTGAGCGAGCAGGAGATACTGACAGGTTCAGGTTCTGCGGGCGCCGCTGGGGCGTCCGCGGTGACGATGAGGGACTCTGTGCTTGGGACGTATGGGATGTAGCGCCAACCGTGGGCATAGGTGTGGCGTTCGCCGTTAACGGAGGAAGAAGGGTTGCGGGCGTATGCACCTCGACCGCTGTGGGCACGGCGTACCTGTGGGCTGGAGGCGAAACGGAGCGATGGCGCGAAGACATGCGGAGATGCATAGCAATGCGCGATGCACGCTCCCCTTTACCTTCCTCACGCTCCACTGCAGGTGCAGGGTGGCTGCCTGTGGGAAGGGGAAGTAGTGACTGCTGGACAGGCGCAGAGGCAGGTGGCAGGTTATGGAAGGATTGTGAGGATATTGGTTCCGCGCTGGACGGTCGTGGCGGAGGCACATAAGGTGCTACAAGAGACTGTGGAAGATGCGGATATGGGTAATGATAATGACTGGGTATCGGGGGCGATAGCGGTGGAGATATGGGGTCATCAGGAGCAGGATGATAGTATGGACTGTGAATCGGAGGAGGTAACCAAACTTGCCCTTGGTCTATGTATGGCATCATAGTGGGTGACATGGGAGGAGCGTATGGGGAGTAAGGGCTAAGGGGTCGATTCACAAGAGGAGGCGACATTGCGTGGGGAAATTGAGGGTCGAAGGGAGGCGCAGCGTAGGGCAGCGGGGGTGGAGAATAAGCCGCATATGTATCTTGTACTGGTAATTCTGGCACGGCGATGGGGTCTAGGATGGTTACAGGTATGGCAAGCGCAATGTCCTTGCTAGAAAGCTGGGTCAGCACAAGCGGTGAAAGATGCAGTTCACGACTTACCTGCCGATACCCATGGTAAGCTTGACGTTTATCAGACATCGCACTTCGAAGAGCGCTTCTGTCATACGATTGTTCTCTTCGCCACCTTCTCGTTGCCCTCCCTTGACGCCCCTGGCGCCTGGTGGGATGTCAAACACCAACGTTGCTACGCCTTCTACGCCAGGCTGTATGATGTACTCTGGGCCACGGAAAGACACTGAAGTCAGTGTATCCGAGATTTGGAGAGGTTGTTTCTGATCCGGAGGCTGATTCGGCAACACGAGTTCCCTGATCAGGGACACAGAGAGCCCGGTATTCTGCATACCCTCGCTTCAGTGCGAGTACGTAAAGGAGAATCCTGGCTAACCTTCTTGGCGGAGTGGTTCTTGACCTGCAGTTCCACGCAACCCGCTTGTCCGGCGACCATGAAGCCGCCGACGGCTCTGCCTTGCGCCCAGATCTTGCCGCCCTCACCAACGACCACGGCCTCAGGATCACCTCGAGGCAACTCTTCGGTGAAGCCTTCCACCACATCCACGGGCTTCTTATCGAAGACAAGGCGGTTCTCTCCCTTCCATGACACACCGACGGTGGCCCGTACTTCGTACCGAACGTGCGCAAGCCCCGAGCCAAAGTTGATCGACGAGGGAGCCGATGGAGGTAGGGGCAATCGGAACAAGAAGGTTGTGACGCCGCGACGCGCGTGATAATAGTGGGACGGCAGAGGAGGATCGCCTGGATTGGGATATGGGTGCACGGCGTTGGACGGTGGGAGTCCATGGCCTTGGAATAGTCTCCTGGTATGCAAGAACGTGGAAGTCGCGGAGTGGTCTCTTGAGGTAAGCTCTGAGCGCTGCTCAGAACTCCGTAGGACATACTTCCGATACGTACGCACCTTCAACAGCGAATAGTTCCACCATGATGACTCCGATTCCGAGGCCACGATCAGACTTGCATTCCATCTCCATTTTTCCAGTGACCGTACCACCAGCAACAAACGTCCCTTCTGGGAGCTTGAGTGATACCTTCACCTTGCTGTGGTGAGGCGAGGCGTTCATCGCCTCCAGTCGACCTTGTTTCTCCATGGTGAGGCAGAGTGTAGTTCTTGTGGTGATGCAGATCGACGAGCGCACATCGGCAGAAGTTCAGCGATACAGAGCAGAGAAAATATGAGAAATCAAGCGCATATGGTCTTCGCCATGGTCAGATTCAAGCGGGCACGACTCGCGGTTCGCCAACGCCCAAACAACGCCTGCCCTCTATGACAGCATGCTCCTAGACGGGAAGTATCTAGCTGAGATATTTACCGTAAGTCAATCAAGCGCTCTCCTTTAATAGCATTTCTACGAGCATCTAGGCTATCAATTGAAGCAACCTCTGATGACTAACATATAAGCCCTCCTGAAATGTGCGACCGCAGATTCAACTCGACTTACCTCCCGACGACATCCTTCACGCCGTCATCCTGGAGTCAGACTCTTTGCAGACTGTGTCAAAGTTTCACAGGTGTGCATGCCATCATTCTTATCGCATTAGAGAAGGATTGCTGAAGAGAGTGCGGCGACTATTCGTACGCTTGTCACGTTGTTCGACCAAGCCTCCTGCGATTGTCTTGCCTGACAATAACAGGAATAGTCGCACCCCAACAAACTCCAAGTTTTTCTTGTTAGGGTGTCTGCAAGCAGTGAGCAGCGCAGATGATTGGTTACGCGATACGTCAGACTCTGTGATGTGTCGGCGTCATGCATAAGTGTACTTGACCTAGAAGAAGTCTTCTTCCACTGCAGGCGAACGAGGAGCATAATTGTCATGCATGGCCTCGTTCCATACTATGGTGTGTTCATGTCCTTGTGGATTACTATCCGACATACGCATTTGATGGTATATGAACAGAAATCGCACAGATAAACATAATACTCAGCATGCGATGCGGAGGAAACAACGGTAAGTCGCAGTGTACAGTACTGATAGGAGCGCAAAACAGGTATGAGATACTTAACTCTGGACAACAATAGGCAATGCAATGCAAATATCTCAGACATAGAACTGGATCCATTGAAGGTATGCAAACGGACGCCTTCTCGGGACCGGACACTCACAGAGCCAGTAGCGCGACTTACACGGTGTAACCCCACTTGTACGATTCCTCCCTGGACTAAACTTCGTCCGCGTGCTCGAGGCCGTATGTTCTCGGTACCGCGTCCTAGACCCCCGGGAGCCCGAGAAGGATCACGATGTCGTCAAGCTTGCGCGAATACCGAAGAGCGTCGCTGGCATCGTCAAACGCCGCACTAACGCCACCGCCGCAGGTACCGTCCTGTTTGTCCTGGGAGTCGTCGAGCACTATGCGTCCAGGCACCTCTGGTCCGCCCCTGACACCTTCTGCCGAGTGGGTACCAGCAACGGCGACGGTTGCAGAACGACGAAGATCTTCGTGCCGCGGGTCCCCGGTAATCCCGAATTTGTCGAGCATCAAGACGAGGTTCGCGATGTTCCTGGTACGCCTATCTGCCTTCTCCTCAATCTCGATTGCATCTAAAGAGGCCCCGGAACCGTGCTTGAGATCTGGCACTTCTGAGAAACACCGGGCCCGAAGGGGCGGGTTGGACGCCGGGGACTTCGCGGCAGGAAGCGACAGCCTCGAGGTCTGCATCCGAGGCGGGTAGGGGGGCTGTGGACCATCTATAGTAGAGCCACGCTTCGCGACGTGGAGGGGCAGCATGAGGGGTCGAATGCCGCGCGCAGGAGCGGTGCAGTATGGCCCCTCACGTGATTCCCGACGCTCGACTTCCTGAGGAAGTAGAAGAGCTCGCAGCCTAGGGCGGGCCTGCGATTGATCCTCTTCTGAGCTTGCGCATGCATTCGTCGACGATGCTTCGATGCTTGTGACTACTGGGCTCGCGGTCTTGCCTTTGTCTGTCGTTCTCGGGACGTGGACCCGTCGCTCTGATAGTCGACGTTAGATCAGCACCATTCCGGTCGTTTTGTGAAGCTCACCGATCTTGCGTGCTTTGCGCGTAGTCCTGACCTCTCGGGTCCGCTGACGCTTGGGCGGCGTCGAGCTCAGCGCATAGATGTCGAAGTTGTACAGATCAGGGGCTGCGTTTGCCTTGACGACGACTACCTGGGGCTTGTCTGCAAAGTATGACTCCGCAAACGTGCCAAAGGGATCGGCTTCAGTCAAGTTGCATGCAGGAGGCTGAATCGGCACAAGGCTCGAGGTTTTGCGAATGAGAGGAACAGGACTGGAGGGCAGTACGCTACGTCCGGGCTTATGTTCCACGAACTGTGCGTCCGGAAACACGAGTTCGGGAACGTCATGGATGCGACTTCCGATGCTGACGAAGGAGGCGGCTTCATGGTCTTCGGTACGAACCTTGGGATCTCCTAGCGGGGTTAAAGGGAGCGGGGTGGGCGGAGCGGAGGTTGACGCTGCAGACGCCACTGATGACACGACCGACTTGCACAGTGATGGGCATGGCGACGAGGGCGATGGAGCTGGCTGCTCAGTGAATCCGGCTTCCTTGTCCTCGTTTCCGTGTTCAGGTTGTATATGACTGTCAACTGTTTCTGTCTCGTCTTCCCTAGCGAACTCAATCGGAATGCAGGGGCTTTCACCGGCTGAAGGGCTGTCAGACCATGCGCGAGTTGAGGAGAACGGAGAAATCACTTACCAAGTGCCTGTGGTACCTCAACTGGCAGGAATTGAACGTCGGGATTGTCGCGCTTGTTTGCTTTGTCGGCGGATACAGGTCGGAGGTGGGCTCAACTAAGCGAAAGATCGCTACTCACCATTGCATGCAACAGCTCCTGGCATGTATGCACCGGCTCTTGCCTCTTGCCTCTGCGCAACTAGGGGGTGGGTGTGCTTAATGATCGGGTAGGATACGCCAATGGACTCGACGTCCTTTTTGCGCGACCTGCAAGTGATCCAATCCCATAAAATGGAAAGATACCGGACGGCGGAGCGGAGGACTTTGTCCATGGTGTTGATCTTGGTCGTCCTCTTGCGTGGAAGTGGGGGTATAAGACAAGTCACTGGATTATTCTCATGACGCTCCCTCGCTGCTTAAGCTACAGAGGCTGGCTGCTAGGCTAAATTCCAACTTCATGTTCGCCGTTCGCAACCTTGACGTGACAGTGGCTGCCCTACTGAGAGGCGAAGAGGTGTAGTAGCATGATACACGTTAAGACGAATACAACCCACATGGCTTCCGCATTATTGAGTTGTCAATGGTCAATGACCCGTTGAACGAATAACCCTCAATCCCTCCCGGTTTCCCGAGTAAGATCTAATCTTTACCAACACCGATCACTTTGGCGATCGTCCTCTTCCCGATTCATCTGTGATTACCGGGGTATTTGATGGCATCTGTGCTACAATGCAATCACACTGAGGTCCTTCAATCCTCCTGCGATGTCGTCCGCCTCGTCATGCGCACTTGGGCCCGACCTCTTCTTTGAAGGCGCCGGTCGGTCCTGCCAACTCTAATAAGTCCGAGTCACGACAGCGCCCCGAGTCAACGTGGCAGAGCCTCGTTGACTCAGAGCGTCCTTCTCCCCGTCAACCATGATCTAGGTGAGTAGTATAGTCGTACGGGCATCTCGTCTCACCTAATACCTTACTGCTAGATCGAGGAAGCTCGATACGACGACTGCGAGATCTCCTGGGGGATTGGTGGGATCTGTCTCTCTACTGCGCGACCATTGCCGTTGGCAAGCAAGCATATGCTTGCCTCTCTGGTCTTGCAGTACCTAGACATAGCTCTTAGAGTTTCCCTCTTATAACGATGCGTCGATATTATGGGTCAGTGCATGGTCACACACGAGAAAGCACGCGGTCAGTTCTCTAGTCTCGATGGTGCTCGCCTCATAACATCTGTGTGTCCTGAGAGCTTGATCGAACGCATCGGCGCGGCAGAGCGTCGCAGGGGGAGGTGTTGCCCTGCTTGAGAGCAGAGACGTCCCCATACGGTAGTGCAATCACGGCAGAGACGCTGGAGTAACGTGGGTGTTCCTGATACCTACCTGGGAGAACGACTGCGCCTCGCACTGCTCCTCCCCATTCCTGTAAGCACCAAAGCATCGTCCTCACCCAACTCACACGGCCGATCCCCCACGATTCTTCATTCAAAGCGCGGCATAACCTGCACACGCGGCAATCAGGAACCGCTATCAGCTTCGTATAGAACCTTCATGGTGCGCACGGCTATCGTTTCATTAACTGTGGCGTCGACAGTCCGCTCTTACATCGACCTTCGATACCTATAGATGATGTTTTCAACCTCCCAGCGTGGCTCATCCCGTGGTAGCGGACGTCCTGGGATCAGAGTTCATACACAATACAACTACGCCACTGTGAGTTCCCTCGCATTTGCACAAACCGTGGCTAGATGCTCAGTGTATACAGGCTGACCCAGTTGGCTGGACGTCCGACGAAGTCGTCAGATACATTAGACGGCGCCCGGAAGCCTTTGCAAACGCAGAGGGGCTGTCTGAGATTGTTGTTCAACACAAGCTGACAGGTCGATACTTCGTAGAAATGGACCGTGAGGGGTTGCGAGAAGCTGCGTAAGGAACTCTTATGCGTGTATCTCAGCTGTAGACTGATGTACAGATGTCCATCATCAGGGGTATCATGTCAAACGGTAGCGATGATTTCCCTAAGGACTTCAGAAAACTATGGGATCTCCTGCAGGGCAGAGCTAAGCGTACCAGCCCGGTAGTACAGCCCAGATCGCCCGTCTGGAATATCTTCAACTTGAGTCCACAGAGCCCGTTGTAGTGTTAAACGGTGAGCCATCGCTCTTTTGTTCTTGTCGGCACGCAGCCCAAGTCGTCCTGGATGGTGCAACTCATTTCTCGCTCCGATTCTTATCTATACTTGCCGTCTTCTCTACACGCTCGTGCCTGGGCAAATGCCTATGTTTGGGCTGAGCAAGCCAGCGGAGTGCATGTTCGACAGGATCGCTGAGAACGCTTCTCGGTCGCATAGAGAGCCGTGGCCAATACAGGGTCAAAGGCAGGCGTACCTAACTTGTCCCGCGGGTTATTCACGGCTCCATGAGTCTTACAATCTACTCACACACGTTCTGCTAGCATCATGCTGACGCGACGAGCGCGGGTGACCGTCTAGTAGTGGACAACATGGCGGCCGGTGTTTCCACGACCGTTCACAGTTTTGATGGCGACGGGAGCCCACTCGGAGTGTCTGGCGAAGGAGGTTTGGGACTGTATCTGTATGGTCTGCAGCGTGTCAGGTTCGGTTTGTATTCTTGTCCCTTCGCCTTCTCAGTTCAGCAGTCGGACGATTGCTCGTACTGGCACCTTCCTTGTGGTGTCGCTGAAGACTAGTCTCTGTTCCCCTCGTGTGTTGCTTCGCTATTGTTGTACAAATACTATAATCTATTCTAGGCCACTCACTCAGTCAGAGTAGATACCGTGGCGGATCCCTCGATTTAGCGGAAGGCACCGATGTCTGTCGAAGCCAAACGCAGAACTTCCACAAGACCCAGGTGCACCCTCCATTCTCGCGGCTCGCATCGAACTAGATGATTCCGATCACATATACCATACCGGCGGGAGTGTGTGGGTATCAGGAAGCTCCCGGATCGGAGGGTCATCTTCGGGTCACGGTGTTGCTCGCCGCGTGGCATGACCAATGCCTTCAATTTGGGTGGTGCGCTCTCATTCATCCGATATCCGTGGGTGAGGGGCATGCGTATGTTCGTGGAAGAGGCCCTTTGACGTGGGCCAACACCAGAGCCTATTGCCACCTCCGGTGGTCGATGCCAGTAGTGTCACTGTTACTTTGACACATGCCGCCTGATTGCAGGCGTAAATCTCAAGAAAGTAGCACTGTTTCCCGTGACGCTACAACATCTACTACATAACGGATTGTACAATCAACGGTACCATATTCTGGCGGTGTTTGTACTCAACGTACCTGGGGGTGCTGTGAGGCAGGCACCTCGTGTACTGATTTCTCATTATGGTCAGACGTCCTGTCTAACCACGAGCGTAGCCTTCCCGGTCTCTAAACTTCGAGCCCGTACATATTGTTAGTACCAGCGCTATCTCATGACCGGAAAAACTGTGCTCAGGTTCAAGGCAACGACTTCAGCTTCGAAACAATGTTCCGCGCATCTCCGTCGCGTGTGAATCTGACGAAGATTTTGAATCGAGAGGGGTTTGCACACTCTGCGGCGTTTTCATGGCGATCCGGTGGGTGACTTAATTGAAGCCGAATTGCAAGGAGATCATGTGAATCCAGATCAGCTGAGACATCGCTCGCTGCGCTATCGACTAGGACAAAATCGCAACTCCCATTACCGACACTACGCTCTATACCGTGTTTTACATAAATACGTAAGTCCGTGCGTCGTACTCCTCCACTGGGTACCTGGTCTACACTGAGGTGGCGCCAACGATGATAGGCTTTGTCTTGCTCAAGGACGCCAACGTGTCGTTCGGTAGATCCAAGTGTTCCTGAACGAGCTCAGGGGGAGTCACAGCAAGCCACTAATAACGGTAGTGTGAGAGAAAGAACACAAGTACCAGGCTGCAGGCTCACCTGGTTCAAGCTAACATCCTGGTAGAGGTCTGTGAAGCTGAGTGAGGCACTGGTCGAGAGTCCATGTGCTTTCCGATGACATACCGGAGTCGAAGATTTCCAGGAAGTGCAAATCGGTATCACCGATGTTCTCGATGTAGTGGCCTGAGATGAGATATCGGCCTCGTGCACTACATGCAATAAGAACAAGCAAAACGCACCGTACGAAGCAGGGAAGTAGCCGATGTCACCACCCTGAGAGTTGATGAGGACTCTCCGCGAAGAGCAGCTGACCACACGTACCTGGTAATTGTATGTGCGAGCGGTGCCCGTCGACGCGAAGGCCGTCACGCGAGCATTCCCCGAGCTGCAGAGGAGAGTCAAAAGCAATTCAGCAACAAGTGCGGACGATGCGTACATGTAGTATGTCCACTCGTCTTGTGTAGGATGCCACTGGATAAGACACGATCAGAGAAAACCTATACGTGGATGGTGCTCAAACGTACGTGCATTTCCCTGATCACCGATGAGGTCAGCCGCTCAACTTTCAGGCTGTAGTGCGAGCTACACACCTCATGCCTCCAGGCGCAACAGTCACGTCGGCAACGGATATACCAGTGGAAACATTGAACGTCGTCGAGTCGGCGATCTTCACGGATCCACCGGCGTACGTAGTAGCCTGTGTCTGCGAAAGCGGGAACGTGTACGACAGCGGGACCTGGCCCTGGGGATCCTCAGGAGCGACGGCGTCCGGAGAAGGAGGAGCTAGCGGGACATGTCAAGATAGGAGAACAAATGCCTGCCAGCGGTGCTGACCTCCAGGGAAGATGTAAAGTTGCTCAGCAGGAATATTGTTGAAGGCTTCGATTGTCGTGCCGAAATTCTTCGCGAGGACGTCCTTCGGTGTGTGCGCCAACCAATCGGTCAACTGTACGTAATAATGAGCATGATGCTAATCAAGATATAGAAGGTTCGCTGACCAGGAAGGTAGAGTCTTCGCTGAAATCTCCGCTGTTGAAGATCTAGGGCAAGGTAAAAATAGCGTAATGCCGTATGCAGTAGAATGACGCACCAGAAGGAACTCCGCTCCGTTAGGGTCCGTTGCAGTTGCCTGAAGACTGTGCGGGACTCCAGCAGGGAAGTACCACAAGTCACCAGCATTCTAATCAAGGTCAAATGAAGAGCCTACGCTCGGGCCAATGGATGCGTACCACGGTCCCCAAGAAATTCCGGCCATTCGTGTCGACCGCTGTGACTTGCATTTGACCCTGCAGGCGGGCGTGAGTATGACGTCACATTTTCAATACAAGATACATACGCTGAGAACATAGGCCCACTTCCGCGCCAGTGAGTCACATGGATACCCCTGCAGGCAGACAAACTTACCTCTGCAGTTTTATGCCAGTGCAGCTCCCTGATGACATATTAGTGGAACATATGTTGATTATTCAGGACAGACACACCTGATGGCACCCGCTTCCAGGCGCATGTCGACACCGGCCATGGCTGCAATAGTGCCTCAGGCTGGATTCTAGAGCCTGCGATGCTCGTCTGACTTACAAGTGGCAATGGGCATGCTGTTGACTACAAGAATATCATCAGCTCCTTGTTACAAGGGCCGTAGGGCTTCAACGTACTATTCTCTTGTCTGGCATATCCACCAGTTTGAAGCCGGTTCGTACTCATAGTGAACGACCACTTGAGGTTGGGACTGACAAACAACTCAGCTACCAAGAAAGCTGAAAGCCTCGAAACTCACATGTCACCGCTGTCTGTAGTCGGCGGAGCGAGCAGGTCGGGGTTCATTTGCTGCAACGGTACGTTTTGTTGAGCCATAATGGGCGCCCCAAGCGTACCGCGAATGGGCTGCGGGTCCTCAGTGGTGGTGAGGTTCCATAGCACGGGGTTGGGGTCGTCGCTAGCATGAGCCGTCGTCTCCTGTTCAGGCTCTGCAGAGAAGACCGACGATGCAATCGCGCTCGCCGACACTGCCGCGCTGCCCGCAGGGGCAGCAAGAGCGGCAGAGGACAAAGCGATAGCGCAGAGAACAGATGCGAGGAGCTTGCTCATGGCTTCAAAGAACCGGCGGGGACCTGCGGTTCATGCGCCATGGTAGTGGCCTTTATACCTTTAGGTGAGGCACGAAATTGTGGAAATTGTAGGCTTGATACTGGTTCTGTCCGCGGGAAGGCAAACGGAAGGGGAAAAGGTCACGAGTCGACGTGGTTAGGTGTGTGTATGAGCCAGCATCGACGGGCACGTAGACACATTTTCGGCGTTATTCTGGGACGGACCTGCCCCCACGGCTTACCACTGGAAGTGAGACTTCTTCTTGTGCAGGAATGATCCGTCCAAATGCTATACCATGGGTGAGCACCCGCCGGAGGCAATACGCAATGCACACGGCACGCATCAAGAGGTGCCCTGACTGATATCGTTCATTTTGGGACGCACGCGACGATCTGAACGGGTGTCCAGATTCATGTCCCGATCTGGGTTACGGAGGAGATGCATTCTTGCGCGGCGCAGGGAGATGCGGCCCCTAAGAACATATCAAGCATGTCAGGCAGTGCGTGGGATTCGAGGAGGGGGAAAACGCCTGGTACCTCTACAACCTTGAGCTCCCCTTCCTGGTGTACATTAACGAAGGAGGCTACCAGTTCAAGGAAGCGTGGCAAAGATATTCTAGTGATGGTCTTCCATGGCCGTGGTAGGTGAGAACTAACAATAGCCGGTGGGAGAGATTGATCTTCACCGTGGTAGTAGCATCCTATCCACCGTTGTGTACGTTCACACAGGGAGCGTTACGGCAAGTTCTCTCAAGGAACCCGGGAAGTCAGCTTGCAAATGCTGGGTGAGCGGACGGTACTGGAGATGACCAACGTGCAGTGCACCGCTAGCTGACACGTCGCCGAAGAAGAGCTGCAAGTCATATGAGCTAGCTTGCTGCAAACACGCATGACAAATGGTTTTACCGGAGACTCCTGAGAGGCCGTTCCGGTCGTCGTTTTGTCAGTGCTCCTCTAGAGCACTATGCTTGTTGTTCACGGACGTGCAGACATCGCCTCCCGGTAGATGGGGCTTGCTATCTATCAGCTAGGAGCTACGTAACAGGCGATTAGAGTGTGAGCCGTGAAGTACCGCGGTCCCGACATCACCAACTTCGACATATTTTTATAGTTTCATAGTGAATGCTCACGGCGGCAAAGGTGCAAGCACGATAGTGCCTCCCACCACGTACAAGAATACATCAACGTAGATACCTTGGCTGCCTGGCAAACCTCCAAGGGCGGTCAGCTAAATCCGGACTTAGCACTGATAAAGCTTCGCTTACGGATGGTGAACAGTTCCGTTGTCAAGCCGCACGCCGTGTGGTGTTTTACAGTACCTCAACACTCGGCATATCATTGCCCCAAGACCTCACGTGTCTTGTGAGCGAGGAAGAGAAGGACAGGGAGCCAATCACTTACCAGGGATACTGGCCCTCTGGCGCTACCATACCGATCTGATTTGCTCGAGGAGTAGCTACTGCTCGGTGCTAGTGATGGTCAGCATGTCAGGCGAGACAGTATAACAAATGCTGGGTGAAATGTGCGGCGCGTCACGACAACCGCGTTCACACTGGGCTTAGTACACCAAAGGACTGTTCAACGACACAAGTACGACCCTCGATGCTCCCGAAGTAGCCCTCACCGCGCCGCGTCGTGGGGATCCTGACAGCGATTTGTAGCACTATATTTCTCGGTGGAGCAAGAGCATTCGAAACGGTCTCGTTTGGTCTGTACGAGGCGACCGCGGCGAAAGGGGATTTTCGGGTTGGATGAACATAATCTTCGTGGGCCGTGCTGACTTCATCAGTAGTGTTGGGTAGGGCATGATACGATGTGCCTGCACCTACGGAAAGTTCCGATAGCGGGCGAGACAAGACCGTAGGTCTGTCAAAGGGCGCTCACGACTTCCCCTAGGTTAGGTTATAACCTCACACAGGTCAACATGGAAGGATACCAATGCGACCCCCCTTCGCTAGAATACAAATGGCCTGCCCTGCTTCACAAAACCAACTGAACCCCTTATTATGCCTGCGGTTGCCAGTGGAGACCCGATACTTCAGGGCTCGAGCTGCGGAACGATATGGCAAGCCCTGAACATGCATGTGCAGATGGTTGACAGAGTAAAATGGGGGTATATGAAAGCCAAGCCTACAAGGACTTTGAAATGCCATTACGTAGGACGGGCTCGCAACTCACCGACGAGATGTGACGGGAACCTGGAAGTCGTCTAGGATGCGGTGACCTATCGCAACCATGCTCCTCACTATCGACGTTTCATGAGATTGACAAATGACTAAGTCTGCCAGGCATACCAATGGAGACATCGTTCGCAGTCAACGACTTGACATGATCTTCATTCATGGAACCATATGCGTCATAACGTGGGTACAGCGAGGTCATCCCTTACGTACCAATGTGCGTCTTTGGTATCACCAAAATATGATGTAAAGACGCTGGATTTCTGTCTGTAAAAGCAATGTAATCTTCTTCCTATATTCATGTACAATCAGCGAGCAGTAATGAGCGCGGCACTCTGACCTAGCTGCGAAGCCAACTTACTTCCCAAACAATATCAAAGCCTTGTGACCTATTCGCGCCGCAAAATCCGCACCCTGCCTTCGGTGAGTTCTCTTCGAATATTAAGCCTTGTTCTGGGTCCAAAGTGTCGTGAGCCTGAGGACGTCGGGATCCAAAACAGATGCAGCAGATATTTGTTATGAGTATCAAGCAATGACGCAGCAGCGATACCACAGTCATGAAACTTCGGGACAGTAACGCGCACAGCTTGACAGTATGTAAGGGTAATGTAAGAGTTTGCAGGACATGCAGCGCGCGAATCGTAGCGGTAGCGCTGGCACATCTCCAAACTTGCCAGAATTGGTATTTCATCAGTATTCTACCACGTGATTGAGAAGAGTGTGGCACGAGCGTCAATTTGAGGTGGTTCACCACCGTCGTCCTCTGGACAGAGTCGCCAGCCTTGAAAAAGGTCGCTGTACTCCACGCGGCTACTGGCGATTATCATATTGTACAAATAAGAAATGGGTGAGGTGCGCCATATGAGATGTGCTCTATCCTCTGGGAATGATAGTACAACTTTTGCTAACCTTGGAACCTTGATAGGATGTACACGCCACCTCGACCAATTCCGGACTATCGACGTGTCCTCATGCTGGTCTCTACTCGCTCGATAAGGGGCACGTAATGGAGAAGATGAAAACACTTGGAAGCTGGAACACTCGACGTGCTTATCAAACCTCTCGTCCTGCCAAACGCCGAAAGGTCCCTCGCCCTTCCCTCGGTGCACTCGATGGAAGCTAACACGACCGTCTGAAGTTGTCTCTTCCTCCATGCGGAGAGTGTCAATCTACTCTACGACCATTTCTTTGTCTACAGTGCCCTTTTATTGGGTGCTGGCAGGACGGACACGTGAAAGAGCACCTAGAAGACGCAGGGCACAACTTCTGTATGTCCAAAGGACTATCCTTGCTCTACTCATTCTGTTTCTTGCAGCAGCCCCCATGACGCTGATAACATTTGGACAGGCGTGGATGTCAAAACCGGATCCATCTATTGCAACGATTGTGCTGACTTCGTATATGAGAGTGCCGCAGCACGTACGTTTGCAATTGCGACATTCGATGCAGAAGAGATGCTCGGAGGTAATCTCACTCATAGACTTCCCCTTTTAAGATTTTAATGGTATCGTCGAAAAGGGGCGCGGGACAACCGGCAACCGTTTGAACCTTGGAAACCAAACCAGAAGGAAAGTGCGATCCTTCAGACTGCTATCGCAATGCCTTGTCAAGGTCAGCTGGGGCTCATGCTGGATCATGTTGCCCACGTACTGACAGACGCACTGCCTCCTCGATGCGCAGCTCGGCGCGGGCTTCTGAACCTAGGCAACACATGCTTCATGAATGCAATTCTGCAATCCTTTATTGTCAACCCGCTGCTCCGCGACTTCTTTCTCAGCGACAGACATAATCATTTGATATGCAAACACGCCGACTGTACATGTTGCGAGATGGATAAACTGTTTTCTGAGGTCAGTGCTCCCACTCCGATTCCGCCATACGTACTGATCCTAATCTTCGAACCAACCTCGGGAAGATGTACTCGGAGGATGAAACGCCATATGGTCCAGCCAGCTTCTTAGCGACGACCTGGCGTGCTTCAGCGGAGCTCTCAGGGTACGCGCAGCAAGACGCGCACGAGTTCTTTATGGCTGCATTGAATCACATCCACTCAACAAGCCGAGGTTCAACCAAGCTATCGTGCATCTGCATCGTTCACTCGACGTTTTCGGGAGTGTTGCAGAGCGACGTCAAATGTGGGCGATGCGGCAACGTCACCACCGCGTCAGACCCAGTGCTCGACATCAGCCTAGAGCTGCAGGATAAGGCCGGAAGTGGACAAGCGGGGCACGAATTGACCCTTGCGTCCTGCCTACGGAGGTGACTCTTCCTCGATATGATCGTCGATGTTCCTAATTCCCGCCACACCAGGTTTACTCAGCCAGAGAAATTGGGACCGAACGAGTATGCTTGCGCCAAATGTGGGAAAGCTTCCCATGTGCGTGCTATTTTCGCGGCAGACCTGGCCTTCGCAGCTAATCTCGTACCACGCTCTAGGAGACGAGCAAGCGGTTGAGCCTCCGAAAGCTGCCGCCCGTCCTGAGCTTCCAGTTCAAGGTGAGAATGCACGCGATACCGGCTCTCGTGCCCTATTAAGTCGTGGATACAGCGCTTCGAGCACAAGACCGGAGACAAGACGGCCGCGCAGAAGATCGAGGCCCCAGTCCGATTTCCGTCGACTATCAATATGGCCCCTTACACTTCTCTCGCTATGGCTGTGAGAGAACGAGAGGGGAAGGGCGGAGCACCAGACTCCGCCTTGTCTTCGTGAGTTCGCTCCCTCGACCCTCGGGCATGATCTCCTTACGAGAACGAGAAGCAGCATCCCGGGGCCCGGCAGCATGTATGAGTATGATTTATTCGCCGTAGTCTGCCACGAAGGGCAGATCGACAACGGGCACTACACATGTTTCGCACGTTCTCAGGACGAGGTACGTAAGCTTCCGTCCTTTGACGTTTCCTACCTAACCTTATCCAATGATAGTGGTACAGATTCGATGACGACAAGTAGGTTTCATGTTGCCTGGGCTCTTTCCCGATGGACTCACCCATCTTTCAATAGGGTGTCTCATTCGAGCCTAAGAGCGTGCTTGAGTTCGCAGTCCCAGGCTTACATGTGCTTCTACGTCAAGAAGCATCTGGATTACAAGCCATACGTGACACCTTCGTACAAGGCCACCAGAGAGGCGCAAGCTATGAAGGAGAAACAGAAAGAGGAAGAAGCAGCTCGCGCGCGGGATCAAGAAGTCGAAGACGAGCTCCTGGCAACAGTCTGATTACCCGAGCAGCGAAGCAACCTCAGAGGTATGGGGAAAGAGGTCCGTTGCATAGCATTAGCTTAGCACATGCCACTAGAGGTGCGCATGCATATGTGATACAAGTGGGAGGTATACCTACGTAGTTTGCGTTCAATATACAATGAGGATGCTCTATGTACGAGAATCAATGTGAAGCAGAACAGAAGATGACGAATTGAGCGAACGTGAAGCATTGTACACGAGTTAGTGGGGAAGAATATCATTGAGCTCTCCCTCCTTCACGCGGATTTCCACGACCTCCACCTCGTAGTCCATCATGGACGAATTGGTAGACGAGACGGAGGACGAGATGAATCCAGCGCCATTCGGCGGAGAAGTGGAGGCCACGTCTGCAGCAGAGCAAACAAAAGGGTGCAAGGCAGGGCCACACAAGAGGAGAGACGTGAGTAAGCTCGACATGGAGAGAAGGAATGAACGAACATCGGTCTTTGATATAAGGTGGGACAAAGAGATCCTACATCGCGCGATTGGCATCAGCTATTCAAATCCTACGACAGGTATGACATATATCTACATACCTGGTTCCACACGAAACCTTGGCTCCTCTGGATGGTCAGGATCGGTCGCAGAGTGAAGACAGGCTGGCGGCGCTTCCGCCGATGCTGCCTTTTCGGGCTCTCAGGCTCAGGATCAATGGCACGCTGCTTGCCTTTCGCATCCCTCTTGAGCTCGGCAATCTTCTGCTCGGACAAAGCCTCGTCGCTCTCATCTATCTCCATGTCGCCGTCTGGCCGACCCGCGTGTTCTTCTCTCTCATGCACACCGTGGCGATCTCCGTCCGAGGCGTCGCTGTTGCGATGCACGATACGCCCGTAGTCCTCGTCATCCTCCGAGCACGAGTTGTCTTCTGATCCGCTGTCACTGTAGTCATCGTCGTACGGGATCTGCTCGTAACAAGCCCATGTGGGCGGCGAGGGCGCCCGTCCGATCCTACGCCGCACGAACGGATACGCGGAGGCGTTGGTAGTATTGCTCATGATTGCTTGCAGGTGGAGATTGCTTGGGAGCACGGCCTCAGAACGGCGGGCGGGGCAGCGATGATGGTGGTCGAGGTCAAGGTGTGTCGGACGCTGTCGGCGAGGTGAGCGCGTGTGTGATGTGTGAAGAGCCTCCCAGTGACCGTCAGGAGTCGAGTCACACCTTGCCTGTTCGGGCAAGTGCTGAAACGTTGACGTAATCATGCTGTTTGCTGTGGCGGTCCTCGGAGAGCGACTCAAGGCTGGGCGAGGGGCTCATGCATGCATTTCAGCAGCATTTTGCTGTATGGCGCACCGAGTTACTACACATGGCAGGGGCGGGATAAGAGAAGCATACTCGTGGCGGTTCTCTGGCATGTGAGTTTCTCGTCGTCTCCCACCGCGCCACTATATGTTGGCTAGCCGTGCATCCAAGTTCATTACCAACTCTGTAGTCTGCTGGAATATCATGCAATAACGGGCTGTAGGAGAGCCCATTTGGATAGCTGCCTTATACTTCACAGTGCCATCGGACAATATCGTAGTCTACGGGCTCTGACGTCAACGTAGGCTGATTCGACCCAATGTCGTGACGCCTGCAGTACAACACCACCGCTAAACCATCTCGCTGTTCAGCATCTCATGCCAGATGTACAGTGGGTGCCTCATAGGAATGAGGTCTCCGTCTCCATGACTAGGAGAGGCGTACGCCTGCACACCGGTATCCAAACCACGTTGAGCCCCTCTCACGACTCACGAGGCTGTGCGCGGGTGCAATGTCGGTGCGCAGCCAACCGAGCGAGTGAAAATGGGAAGATTTGTATACCACGCGTTCCATATTCCCCGGTGGACGTAGTAGAATCGCCACGGTGTGTCCAATTCAACCCGTTTCAATTGCACTGCCTCCCGATCGGGACACACTACTAGAAATGTTGCGGCGAAGCTGGAAACAAACCTATTCCGAGGCGCGAATGCGACCGAGTCGTTCGCTGCTGCCATAGACGGCCCTGTCTCGCGCGTTTTCTCCCAGTCTAGACTGGGGAAGAGGACGAAGCTCGACGGATCGGGGTATATGATAGTCGGCACATGCTTCGCGAGAAGGGTGGGCGGGTCATGCAGTTGCTGGGGGAAGCGGAGGTTTCATCGAGGTGAGAGGACTGCTGTGACATTCCTCCGCTCTCCGGGTCCGTGTACGTACGAGGTTGACCTCTTGACCACCCGAACATCGGCAGCGCTGAACCCGAGACCAGTATCGTTACATTCAGAGTTTTGCACCGCCCTGCTATCGGCACAGGGAATCCTTCTGGTAGATTGCTCGAATTAGTCGCAGCTCCCCAACGGATGCAGCGGATAAGCCGCCCCCGAACCAGAACACCATGCGACCTGCTAGCGGACGCTCGGCGATGGCGGACGACAAGAATAAATCGAAGCATCCTCCCCTGAGGCTATTCCGAGAGCAAATACGGTCGCTGCTCCCAGAACTCGTCTCCGATGATATCACAATGTAGAAGTTCTACGCTGAACTTCATCTTCGGTTTCTTTGTCGGCTTGCTCGCAGGTGGACCGGCTGTGCCTGAATTCGCGGCGCCGGAACAGCCTTCCGCCTCTCCCGCGAGGGTGAGCGATATCTCTGGAGTGATCTGGAGAAAGGATAGGCCGATGATTAGATCTGTCGTGTTTGCCAGTGTGTCTAGGGAACCTACCGGCTCACGCACGAGGACACTACCTTTACGGAATCGGGCAGGCAGGTTGTTGTAGTTGATACCAAACCGTTCATGTAACATTTCGTGCTTCGTACTCGAGACTGTTCCCTGCGGTTAGAAGTATACGTCAATGACCACACACTTATCTGTGACTTCCATCCTACCCGCAGGACGGCATGTGCTTGTGTGGTACTCTCCCCTCCTTGCAAAACGAGAGCCCAGAATATCGTATTGTACAGGTTGTTGATGTGGGCTGTAGGCGTAGGCGGATCGTCAGTCTGCAGGGCGTAGGCATCCAACGATTGTATCGGCTCCTCACTGTCTGCTTGTCGCCATGCAAAGTAGTCTCTCACCTCCTTCGCAGATGGATAGATCACTATCCGCCCGTCAAACGAAGGTGGGTACTGCAACTCCTTGTCGGGTAGATAGTTTGACCAGTTATACACATACGATGATGTGAACAACGATGTGACAGTGGTCAGTATCTTGGCTTGCCGTCGGTTGTACAGGGTAGTAGACTTTCGGAACAAGAAGCTACGGTATGAAATCAGATATTCATACTGAGGCGAAATGCAAGCTTATAACCTATATTCATCTGACTCGCCGAATGCAAGACAGATGTCCTTGAATTCGTTCATGACGTCTCGAGCAGCATGGTCCATCAGCTGAAGCGCACGCTCATCATTGGGCTTGGTGAAACCATGCGCTTCTGAAAGTCTGAGTATGGGGTTCCTCTGAGTGCTCTGCTACACGCGTGAAATAATGATGTCTTACTTGTGGAATGCATGTCCGTCGATGCGCAGTACGAAATATGTTCCCATCAACAAGGGGTCGGGAAGCTCAAACTTCTTGACGTATTCATATCTACTACCTGCCATGATGAAGATACCGATTTGAATGTTGGGAGTTGATGACTGTCGCGAGCCTGCGACACCTCGAGAGCAAAGAGTGTTCTTGCCAAATCGAGACTTGGTCCCAATCACCGGGAGATGCCGACGCGTCAACGCAAAGGGTCTAGAACAGATGCGTACATCTCCTCTTACTTACATTATATTACATACATGCGGAGTCACGTCAATTCTAGTCGCTCTGAGTCTAGCGTTCTCCACCCAGGCAGCACTCCTTGCCACCAACCTCTACGGAGTCGCCATGGAGCTGCCTACCCTCACCGACGAGCCGCAAGTCTGCGTCGTGACACCTCCCCGAAGTGTCCTCCGACAACTGGGCACCTCCTTGCGCTTTCCCAAGGCCCCGCATGTCCCGAATTTCGTGTGGTGTGCGCTGTTTACGGCCCTGGGAGGCTTCGTCTTCGGTTTTGATACAGGCAGCATCGGGTCTATCACCACCATGCCTCAGTTCGTGTCGCAGTTCTCGAAGACAGGTTCTCTGTCGACGACCGTGCAAGGTCTGATCGTGTCTACCATCCTCATCACGGCCTCCATGGCGTCGCTGGTCTCCGGGCCTCTTTCCGACCGCATCTCAAGGACGAGAACCATCTCGCTGGGCGGACTCATCTTTGCCGCCGGCAGCACCGTTTCGTGTGCCGCCAACGCACTTCCGATGCTTTTCGTCGGTAGACTTATCGCGGGTATTGGCGAGGGGCTGTTTTTGTCCGCAGTGACTGTGTACGCAGTAGAGATTGCGCCCGCGTCTGCTAGAGGCAGACTTGGCTCAGTAGTGCAGCTCCTCATCACCATGGGTATCGCGTCTGGTAAGTAGCAGCCTCAGACCTCTTCATTCTGCGCGTAACTTATCGTCGATTGTGTCAGGCTACTTCATTTGCTATGGGACTGTGCGAGTGCCAACTTCGCTCTCCTGGCGGTTCCCCTTCGGGATGCAAGTAGTGATAGCCACAGTGTTGGCGGTTGGGACGCCGTTCCTGCCCCACTCTCCTCGCTGGCTTCGCCATGTAGGTCGGACTGCCGATGCTGACGCTGCATGGGTGAAGCTTGGTGTGAGCTCAGCGGATGCTGAGAAGACAGAGGAGAGCGCGAGCCGCGACGAGGCGCAAAAGCTCAGCTGGTGGCTAGAAGCACAGCAATTGTGGAAGAAGGGTATCAGAGGAAGGACTGCTCTGGGCATCTTCCTCATGGGCATGCAGCAGGTACAGCAGTTCTTTCGGGAGACCCGTTCAGAAACTCAGCGCCAACTAAATGTTGTCAGGCTTCAGGCATCGACGGCGTCCTCTACGTGAGTGGAACATACGACGGACGTATTGCATTGGCTGACTGTGCCTTGTATAGTACGCTCCGGTCTTGTTCTCGCAAGCTGGTCTATCGGCGTCGACTGCATCATTCGTAGCATCAGGGGTCTCTGGTCTGATCAATGTTGTCTGCACGTTCATCGTGCAATTCTTCGCAGACCAATGTAAGCGAGCGCTGCCCCTACCGTCTTTACTGCCCAGCTGATGATGCTGCAGGGGGACGCCGCGCTTCCATGATCCGTGGGGGCACCGTGATTGGGCTGGCTATGATCCTCATCGGTTCGCTGTACGCGTCGCAGGCGTCGGCGACGCAGGCAGGGCGCTGGGCGATCATCGTGCTCATCTATGTGTTCGTCGTCGGGTTCACCACGAGCTGGGCGATCGTCACGCGCATCATCGCGAGCGAGATCCAGCCGATGCGCACGCGCGCCGCAGCGACGAGCCTCGGGCAATGCGCGAACTGGGTGAGCGTTTGTGCGCACGCCGTTGTGCACATGCGGAATTGTGGCTAACGCATGGTGGACGTGATGTCGGGTCTGGTTCTGAAGGTGATCAACTGGATCATCGCGTTCACGACGCCGATGTTCCTCGCGCGCACGTCTTCGGGGCCGTACTTTCTCTTCGGGAGCTGCTCACTGCTCACCACGCTCGTGTGCCTCGCGTTCCAGCCCGAGACGCGCGGCGCCTCGCTCGAGGAGGTCGACAAGGCGTTCCAGGAGGCTCCATGGAAGGCTGCGTTCAGGAAACGGCGGGAGGCTCGTGCCGCCCCCGATGCATTGCCCGAAGAACACGAGTTGGCCGTCTTGGAGCGCAGGCAAGTCGTCATGGCGGGGCACGAGCCGAGCGACGAGGTGGGTGAGATCGACGTGGTGCGTCTTCCGGAGGTCAGATACAACGGATTGTGGCATTCTGCAGATTTGCAAAGTAAATTGACGACTCGATAGAAGGAAGATGACGACGAGAAAGTCGTTGCTGTTGTATGACGCGTGTTCGCCGTGGCGCAGCACCAATGAGCGCCGGCTGCCACTTGAAGTCAGTGGCTGCCTGTGAGTGGATATCTCATAGAATGGATTCAATGTATTGTTGTCATAGTTGGTCTTGTAGATAGAATGAGGAGCAGATGGTCTGGGTTTGAATATAGACATCCTATAGCGTGAGCGCTAGAGCGAGGGGCAATCCGTCCACGTTTGTGGGTTACCATGGAGAGGGGGGAGCAGAAGCGCACTGCTTGGTGAAGGATTAGTCTGATTCCAAGACCCTCCGGTGAAGGATGCCAGCAGTGTTCAAGAAATGGAAGGACTCGCCGCGCGTAAGGACTGTGAGATAGGATGAGATCAATGCTGTGCGCTCAGGCTGTATATGGGTCATCGCGCTCTTAGACGTAGAATCGGGACCGGTGGATGGTAACTTGTGTCTTTCCACGGCGGTAGCGTCAAGCGACGTCGACGAGGAGCTTCCATGATTCGTCGTATTCTGGTCGTGCGAGTGTCAGTCATGCTGAACAACTTAGGAACTGGCGAACCATAGTCGAAAGGCGTAGTGCTGTCTTGCGGAGGGAGAACCATCGAATGCTGGCGGCACCGAGGGGGAGCTGAGCTTGTACGGAGGCAGATTGTGTCGGGCGGTGACAGGGGGCGCCTACAGAGGACCACAACTCCCGGGCCGCCACTCGCACTCGCAGCCACCGAGATGAAGATCGACGCCGGCGGCCGAGGCCAACACATTGCTGTACTATGTATTGCACAAAGCAAGTTCTCAGCGTATTCCAAGATCAGGAAAGCAACATAGCACGCACTTGATCCACCATGGTTTCCAGACGTTGGCAGTCTGGACCTCGTGGGCAGCCATGGTGAGTGCCACCCGGAAGAAAAAGACGACTGGCCCCTGCTGGTCAAAGCGGGGGCTCCTACGGCGATCTATGCGAATGAAAGGTGTGAGTGGGGGAAAGGAACGCTGAAACGCTCGCTTTGATAGGTGTGCGCCCGGTGGGCAACGGCGGTGGCGGCGCCGCCAGCCCTTTGAAGGCTGCATTGTCCACCGGCAATGGCGGCTCAGGGCCGTTGTCAGAACTGTCTTCTGCGCCCTGCGCGTACCTGTTGCGACATGGCATGGCCACAAGGCTAGAAAACGAGGAAGTTGCCGTGAGAAGAGGCGCATCCCGCTCGTCCACCCCGTCCTCGCGCAGACCACTCCGAGACCACCCCGGCCGTCTAGCCTGATTTCCTCACGCGGTCGACGCTGATAGCACATCGCAAGCGGCTGCTCCTCCGCGCGGCTACGGCGTCTGCACTCTCTCACGACAACCACTGCCTGTTTTCCGTTGTGGGTCCGCATTCCAAGTATGGACGGCCACAGCCCTTCCGGGCGCCCCCACCGCTTCTCGACGAGCCGTCGCCCTCCTCTGCCAGCCTATTCCGACCGCCATGAAGCCCTCACTGGCAGAGAAAATTCAGGTTCTGAATCCGAGTCGAGCAACGACAGCGGGGGAGGATCGCCTCCTCGTGCCCACCAGCCAGCACACGCCACACGGCACCCACAATTCTCAGGCCAGAACCAGCATCATCACGATCGCAGGCGTCCGACGCATCTCCATGCGACAGTCTACATAGACGACCCTCCTTACATCCCTCGCGACCCGCCCACGCGTCCATCGCAACATCGCTACACCCCCGGAGGTGGCCACGGTCAAGTTCTACATGCCCCAGCCGACTATCGCGATCGTGCCCCACCACCGCCTCCAGCCACACCATCTACAGAGGTGAGGCATATTTCCGTCTCTTAAATGGACGTCCCTTTCCTGACTTGATTGGTTTTACAGCATTCTTCCAGGCGAAGCAGCAGTCCCAGTGGTTCGGAGCGCAGCGATGGCAGCCGGGGGAGCGACGACAGCGACCGCAGGAGCGTGTCCAGCGAGGAGAGCGTTACAGACCGTAGGCATGTCTCTCAGCAGAGGTCAATGGCAGGTGTGTTCCACGCCTACGAGCCCAGCACGCCCATGCCCTTCAACCCCGAGCGGTACCCGGCCTACGATGCGCAAGCGCGGCGCATTGGGTTGGAACACGTCCGGCATGAGAGCGCACCGCACGACCCTTCTGGACGATCGTACTATCGCCCGCGCACCCATACGTATCCGCCTCCAAGGGAAGAAACTGTCTATCATCCGAGAGAGGAGCCGCCTCGTCACTCGCGCAGGGACCGCTCGTCGATATACCTATCACCCCGGGAGGAATCTGTATATCATCATTCTCGGAGGGAGCCCTCGCCTGTCTACGATCCACCCCGGGGGGAGACACCCGTGTATATTCCGCCCAGGGAGGGATCGCCTGTATACCTTCCCCCGAGAACAGACTCACCTGTCTATCACCCACCGAGAGCCGACTCTCCCGTGTACCATCCGCCCAAGGATAAACCGTCTGCGTATCGCGCAGTCAGAGAGCATTCTCCGGTATATCATCCACCTAGGGAGGAGTATGTCCATCGTCATTCTAGGGAAGAGTATCGCCCACCCAGGGAAGACTACGAGTACCGTTCTCGCCGGGATGACTATCCACGCCATCCTCCTAGGGAGGAATATGCTCCGCGTCCAACCAGGGAAGAGTACACGCAACACCCTCCAAGAGAAGACTACGCACAACGTCTGCCTAGAGATGACTACGCACAGCGTCTGCCTAGAGATGACTACGTACGGCGCCCGCTAAGCCCGCCCCGAAACCTGCCTTATGAACCGATGGCGCTGGACTCGCCTCCAGGGCCCGTGCCCCCGAGTCCATCTTCGCGTTACGAGCCGAGCCCTGTCCCTCAGTATGACCCCAGCCTGGTCCCACCGACCCCTCGTCGTAATGACCGCTATGCGCACCCTGCATCTCCTGAGAGGGCGAGGGTCACCACGGAATATACCAGGCCAGCGGATCCTTATCGTCCCGTGACGCTGCCTGAATCGTTGAGACAGTCCCCGCCGCCAGTATCGCAGGGTGAGCCGGTCTACACCACTGACTCTCCGTCGGAGGCGAACGCGTTCGGGTCACCTGCCCCCGAGGAAGAGCTTACGCTCGATATGCTCGCGGACCCTGCGTATGCGGGTCAGAAACCGAACTATCCCTACCCGACTCTCGTGAAGGCTGCCATTCTCTCCAGCCCAAGGCGGCGCTTGACGTTGCAGGAGATATATCAGGCGTTGATGGATCGGTTCCAGTGGTTCAAGGACAATGCGAAGGATAAGGCCTGGCAGGTTCGTGTCCCTCGTATACCTGCCATTCGATATAGTGCTCATGGTCTTCCGCAGAACTCCATTCGCCACAACCTCTCCCTGAACAAGATGTTCCGCAAGATGCCGCGGGATATCACGGAGCCGGGCAAGGGCAGCTACTGGACGGTCGACTTCGAGGCCGGGGCAGGCAACAAGCGGGAGCGCAAGCGCAACAAACGGCCCACCAAAGCCGAGCGCGAGCGCCGCGCCGCGCTCGCATCGTCGTCGCAAGCAGACGATCGTGGCCAGGAGTCCTCAGGCGGTGAGGAGCCTGTCGTCCCGCTCGTCAGCAGCACGGACACGCAGACGCTCGCGCAGAGCATGGGCCAGGACGTCGCGTTCCAGGTCACGATCGCGCCGCTCGAGGACAACATCGACCCTGCGCTCCGTGGCGGCGGTCATGTCGTTGGGCAGGGGCGCACGCGCGGTACTCGCGCAGGCCCGGCGCAGCGGAGCAACGCCCGTCGCGGGCAGTCGCCCTACTCCCGTCCCGCCCCCGCGCCCCCGCCTCAGCCAGTCTTCGGCCAGCCGTCGCTCCAACCGGCGTTCACGACGATGACGTTCCAGCCGGGCGTGTTCACTCCCGGCGCCATGCCGTCCACTCCTCCTAGTAGTGCTGGCGCGCAGGCACGCTCAGGTGGCAAGTCGAACGCGAAGTCGAACGTGAATGCCCGGCAGCCATCCAAGGGCCCCTCGTTCCGCGTCACAATGCCCACCACAGGAAGATCGAGCGGGCGGCCTCAAGGGAGCAGCACCAGGAGTGCTCAAGTCCCACCGTCGATGTCGACTGTGACAGCGCAGGCGCAATCTGTTCCCGTCGCACCGATCCTTCAGCCGACCTTGCATCCTAGTCTCGGCTTCGCTGCGGGGGCTGGTGTCGCTAGCCGTGTCGCTGGGGATACATTCGGTGCCGGTGCTGGCACTGGCACGGCGTCTACGTATGCGCAAGACTACAGGCAGGGCAGCGCTGGCGCCTCCTCCACGTCCTCCAAAGACTGAACGCCATTATGGTACTGAATCAACCAAGAACACTCTCATCTCTCACAAAAGTCGCTCGCTGCAAGAACTGATCTCTCATCTATCTGAAATGAATCTCTGTCGCGCTTTGTCTTGAAAACTGTCTCGTTGTCCTACTGTTACTGTTCAGTCGCTACGTTCTCGGTTATCGCCTTTCATCTAACGTCACGTATCTGTCGAACCTGTTAGCCTCGTCGTTCAAGTCTATTTGCTTTGACCACTCCTGTCCCCATCTCCTCTCGATCTCGTCGTTGTTACGTTGCTTTGTGCCCTCATGCACTTCGCGATTGCTTAGCCATCTATTATCGTCGATCTCGTCCGTCGTTTCGTACGCTTTGTCTGTGCCTCGTCCTCGCTATCCTTGCTCCTATTTGTCCCAACGTATGTATATAATGAAAGTCCTTCAGCCGCACGCTACGTACCGCTCTGCTTTGTCAATGTCAATGCCATTCCCTTGCGATATTATGTCACCATCAACCATATGGCCCCAGCTAAAAGTGTCGTATATAAGGGAGCTTGTGTAAGTGTACACTATTGCAAATCAGGGTGCGCCGCCTTGCCGTATGACTGATGTTGCACAGCATTGGAAGACAGTCAGAACCTAAGAGCTGTATATGACGTATGGAGTCAAAGTCTACGAAGCAATACACACGACTACGTGACATAATGCTATGGCCATCATATGCCTCTCCCGTTCAGCCATCTACTACGCATCGCACATAAACCGCCAATGCATCCCCCCGCACTTGTCACACGGATTCGGCGGAGCAATGTCGTGCTTCTTGGGGCAGTCTATGGCGCTATGACCGGCACCGCATACGGGACACATCGCCACGCCCGGCCACACGTTTCTATGCCCGCCGACGAAGCGCAGTTTCTCTATGCCTCGCGGATCCAGTGGGCAGACAGACGAGCGCGAGTTCTGGGCCTGCGAGAGCCATCGCGCGGTGCCGGACGTCAGGAAGGGCCAGAATGCTTGTTCGATGAGGGTTGCGAGCCGTATGTCGCGCAGCGTGATGCCCGGGAGAGTCACGGTCTTCCCATTGGCATCTTTCTTCACTGGACCGAGGGGCCGTGCGGAGTGTGTGTGCGTCCGGATATGTATGGTGGAGCCGTCGACTAGCACGATGCAATGGTGCTGGAAGGGGAGGACTCGTGAATGGGACAATGGCGTCGCAGGGACTGGCATAGAACTCACGTTCTCCTGGGCCTGAAGTTTCTCCACCTCCTCTATGAACGCTATCCCAGCTTCGTCGTGCTCTGGTGCGAACATGAACTCCTTCGCGAGCTCCGGGGCCTGCTCAGTGCCCAGTGCGATATGCTTTGACAAACTGAAATGGGAGCTCCCTATGCGCCAGCCCTGTTCATACAGTGGCGAGAGGTACTGGATGATCTCATCCTTTGAGAGGTACGGACACGGATACTTGGGTGCTTCAGGTAAGGGTGCGAGTGGCAGGAAGCCGCGCGCCTGTGCCTCGGTCTCTCGCTGCTTCTGTCTTTCTTCCTTGCTGTATACGCGCGCTGGCTCTTTCTGATCATCAGTCCATAAGTTGTCGCGAGGGAGGGCTCAGGATGCTTACTTCGATACCTATGCCATGAAGCTCGTAGGCGAATTTGAGAAAATCTCGTCCAGAAGACGAAGGCGGCTGCTTCGTGGACTGCCCTGTATTTACAGAGTCCCCTGATGGTGAGGTGGTGGCAGCATTCCCGGTGCCCGAGGATTGAGATTCTGGAGCAGTAGCAATAGACCTATACCTGATTGCGTTGTGTACACGTCGATGAACCGTGGGTTGTACGCATAGCCCAAGTTGTTTCACTGCGCTCTGACGAGCGAGTGTTAAAGCGGATCTCTTCAGAGCTGTGACATGAGTGTGCATGGGCGTGAAGGGAGAGGAGTCGGTCGAATGGACTTCCAGTGACGGGCGCGACTAGCATTAACAGGACAAGCGCCCTCCCTGAATCAAGTTATCCCTCGAGCGCTCGCCGAAGTTGACCCGGCACACAGGCTCCTGGTCCACCTCAATAATCATACTACTAAAATCCGTCCCCCCCCCCCCAAATTCGCCTGACGGAGAGATCGTGTTGTAGTCTCTGGTACCTCGTTGTGTTCGTACCTCGGGACGAGGCTGAAGTTGTGCGGGCAATCTTCACGCGAGAACCCATGCCAGTGGTCGATGTGACGTACGATATCTCCGATACACATAATGATGCCTCCGTCATGGTGCCTCTGGCATTCACTTGAATCATAACATTGTACATATATACTGCTCAATCTGAACCGTGCATCCGCCGCGTTCACCTGCCAGTATTTCGCAATATAGGTGAGCTGCTAGTTTCTGAGGCTTCACCCACGTATTCTCAATGTCTATATCACTCTACTAGTTCAGGCCGTAGTTCGGGACAACTTGGAGTCAATGGTCATCAAGCGACTACGTGCCACAATCCGACATCTGGTCTTGTGTGGCTCTTGCAGGCATTGGAGTGAGGGTGGAACTGGTACGTCCGATGAACCAGTTCGGATGCAGTCTATGTCTCACACCTTGTCTTCAATAGATATCGCACTAATCGACGCTTCGCCCCGTGTCCCGGTAGAAATATGTGAGCTTATCATCGACATGGTGGCAGCCTTCGTGGGGGGATGGATGCCCCGCACTTATGACCCGTGGTGGAGGACCCTTGTTGCCTGCGCACTCACCTGCAGGGTGTGGTACGCCCGCGCCCAGTACCATCGTCTCAAAATTGTCGATCTCCGCGACCGAAAAGACGTCGCACTACTGTACAACCGCCTCCGAGATGCACCACAACTGAAGGTCACCGTTCAGGAGGTCAACATCACTGGCTCATACACATACACAGACGATCGCTTACCTCTCTCACACCTGGGGATGTTCATCACGAAACTTGCTCTCCAACTTCCCAATCTCAACAGAATCGGTATTTATGGCATGTTATGGACGTTCGACTCCGTGCGACAAGGTGACCTTCAGTATCTACAGGTCTTCCGCTCCATCACCCGCTTGGACCTGGTCAAGGTCACGTTCACCAATGCCTCACAGCTAGCTCGCCTTCTAGCAGCGCTGCCTATGCTGGTGGTCTTATTTGCAGTGGACATACTCTGTCTTCAGGGGCAGAATGTATCTCCAACCTCCTTGTATTTCCGGCGAAGTATGTTGCTCGGTGGCCAGCTACATCTATACGATCCCCTGGCACCTCCTGTCGTCAACCTTCTCACTCATGTCACCACCAATGCCAGAATATTTTCGCTGCGGCTCACGATACGGCTGTGCCCCTCGCTTGTCGACACAGAGACAGAGGGGAAACTTGGGCTGCTGCGGGCGACCGCGATGTCGGTTCGTGCTCTAACGCTAGAGCTGGACACTTCCGAGACAACTCCATCCGTCATAGATAATATTGGTAATTGGCTACTGAAGGCCCTTGGAGATCATGCTGAGACTGTATCCTTTAGGTGACGTGCTCGACCTCTCGCAACATACGCGACTGGAATCCTTCCGAATAGACCTCATACCTCCTAGTTCTGGCACAGATGCCTCATACTCTTGGCTCGCCCCGGTGCTCAACGCTCTCGGTTCGGACATAACCCTACGCCAATTCTCCCTAGTGTTCGATGTGAGCCATGACCCCGGGGACATACGAGTGACTGCACTTCTCAGTCGCTTAGCGCATCACCACGACCTCAACTTACTCGACCAGACGCTCACGCGTCTGTTCTATAACATCGACCCGGAAAAACTGATATTGGGCGTCCGCTTACCTCCCGACGCCGATCACGAGAGATGGGGTCTAAGTAACAACAACATGGACCGGATATGCTGGGATAGGTGGGAACACATGGTCAGAGAGAAAATGCCTCGTGCGAATAAGCGTGGCATACTGAGGTATGAGTTGTGGCACGCTCTGCTACTGGAAGTTACTGAACCTTTCCTGCACTCTCACAGCACAGTTGTATACATTGGCAACTCCTAACATGAATTGGTAATGTCATCAGCCCCCCTCTTCACACTCCAACGAGAAAAATTTCAGGATGTGCCATCGAAAAGTACAGACGAAGTGTCATTTTGACAGTAACGTGTCATGGGAGGTGAAACCCATGGCCTCAATAGCTTGGAATGCACTTTGCCTGAGCAGCCCTTGCCACCTTGATACAAATCCTAGAGTGGCAACCTGAGGACGGTCAAGTCTGAACCCCTGGAAAGCAACAACAATTTAGATCAATTGCGCAGTACATCCCGTAGCACGGCAGTACAGCATGGTGGATTCATGAGGGTGATTTCCATATGAAGCAGCAGTCGGCAGCCTATGAGGCCTGCAGGAGTAACTTGTAGCAAGGGAAAACATGGAGACGAACACGAGAGCAGATTCAACAGCATTTGTAAGCAGTCGCGGACGATACATTCTCATGACGAGAACACTTTCAGAACTTTCTTTCATTGGCTTTGTGACTTGGATGGGAGATTGGTTTGCATATATCTTGAATCTTGAACTAAGCCGTCCAAATACCTTTCCGAACGAAGAGCTCTGGCGCTAGTCAACTCTACAGCAAGCCCCACAGGGTTTCGACGAACAGTGATGTAGCCGCACTCCTCTCGCTCATTCGTACGACAAAGACGAGGACGAGGAACCGCTGCCACGTCTGGCCGCCTGGGCGATGTTCGGTCCAGTGGCGCTATGGATGCTGCCAGCCTCAGAGGCAGAGCTCGAGCTCGTGCCTGGGCCCGAACCTACAATCTCCACAGAAATAGCAGCGGGGCTGTGAGCGTATATCGGCGTCATCTGGCGACCTGGAGTACTAGCAGCGCTGGGCATCTCAGTGGGAGTACTACCGGTAGTCATGGCGCGCACGGGACGGCCTCTGGTCACGTGAGTTGGCGTCGGTGGCTCATAATCGGCACCAGGTGTAGCACTCGGGGTCGCCATGGGCGTGTCGAACGTGGTAGGACTCGGAGGCTCGGCACCCCAAGCAGACGGAGCAGGCGGGCCTCCCATGAACGAGGCCTCCCAGGCGTCGAGAGGCGGGCCCTGAAGCGCCGGCTGGCCACCAAACGTCGTCGTCTGCCCAGGGCGCACGGAGAACTGCCCAAGGGCAGCGACGTGCGGTTCCTGCATTCCGTGTGCGGTGCCATGGGCCGGGAGAGACGAACGAGAGTACGGCGCAGGACTGAGCCTTGGGCTGCGTGGCGGGAGCATGCGGCCCTGCCCCGCGAAGTGGCCTTGCTGCAGCAGCGCGGGGTTGATGTTCGGCTCCTCGTACATTGGGCGCCCAAAGCCAGTGAACGGTGGTGGAATTTGAACCTGGCTCTGCGATGCGCCAACAGACTGGTTGTCGCTTTCTTCTTCGCTGCTGGGCTCTAACCCCTGGCGGGAAGTAGACGGCGAGTCCGAAGCTCTGCCGCCACGTTTGACACGCTTGCGGTCGCGTTTGTTGCCCTCGCCCGCTCCAAAGTCCACAGTCCAATAACTGCCTTTTCCAGGCTCAGTAATGGGCTTCTGGAGCCTACGGAAGAGCTTGTTAAGTGAGAGGTTGTGCCTGATCGAGTTCTACACGCGCGCGTCAGTATCTGTGGTGTGGCGCATGTGCAACAACCGAACGCTAACCTGCCAGGCCTTGTCATTCTTATGGGTCCTGAACCATTCGAATCTATCCTCGAGGGCCCTATAAATGCCTTGGAGCGTAAGGGCACGGCGCGGGCTACCCAGAATAGCCGCTCTGATCAGAGTCGGGTACGGATAGTTAGGCTTCTCGCCTGCAATGGGGTTGTCCGAGAGCATAGCGAGCGTGAGATTCTCTCCTAGGCTGGCCGCTTCGATATGGGTCAGCGGAAGCTCAGGGTGGGGTCGCTGCAGGTTTCCAATAGTCGTAGGGCCCGGAGGCTGGAATGGCGGTGGCACACCATACGGCTGCTGCTGCGGATGCCCTCCGAAGTGGACTGGGTTGTCTTCTAACGAGAGCTGGCGAGTATGCAAATCGAGTTGTGGCGTCTGGGGGGCCGGCGGAGCGTTAGGTGTCCCGAACTGAACGTTCTCCTCGTTGTGGCGCGGGTTCTCGAGCACGCTCGGCGGCGGCAGCGGGCCCTCAATGGTGCCCGTTGTCGCAAAGCGGCGCATAGGTGGACGCTGGGATGCATCGCCCGTCATACCATGGGTGAGCCCTCCGAAGCTGGGGTAGTTCGCCCTAGCAGGACGAACATATGCGTCATAGGGAGGCCCCGAAGTAATCGATTGCGGCGACGCGTTGGAGGCACCCTGCGCGTGTATCGTCGCGCCCATCTGTTGGGGCAGGGTTCCATGCGCGTGCCCTGCCACGCCTGGGGCATGCGGCACGTTGGGCGGGCTCCTGTGCGCGCCCTCACCGCCAGGGTGGCCGAGCCGACTGCCCACCGAACCCGCGGGGTTACCAGAACCACCACTCCTCGTACCAGGGAGCTATCGTGGACAGGATTTGCACAATGTACCATCAGATAAGGAAGAGGGAGCACATACCTGCGGCGACCCCGTTGGAGGCGACAGTACCGACACAGGTCCACTGTACCCAACAAATGTACTCTGTGCCTGACCATGTCCGCGATCCTGCCCGAATTGAGGGATCTGAGTACTTGCAGCATTCCCTGTGTGTCCATGTTGGCCGGATCCAGCCCGGACTGTGGCGTACGCGTTGTCGGCTCCTCTAGGGTCGTTGGGGACCGGGTTTTGAGCGAATTCATGAACGCCAGGGATGCCCTGGCTGGGCCGAGGCTGCTGGCGGCGCGGGAGCTGCCGAGCACTGCTCAGCCCATCAGGGTTACCAGATTCGGTTCCGACGGTATTCGAGCGATTTGGAGGGTTAGAAGGGTCGGGAGCGGCCTGAGGAGGTGGTGGATGAGAAGCAGGAGGCTGGGGGAAGCGCCTGGAGGTCTCCTTATTGTCCATACGCGGCATGTGGACCCACAGTCAAAATCGGGAAATTGGTTCCGTGAGAGATTGATAGCGCCATCCTGCCGCCTTGCAGCCGGACGCCTGGAGGAGTATCTTATTTGAGCGAGAATATCAGGGGCGGTCGAGGTGGGAGAATTAGCTCATGGCCTACCCACACCATATCCGGAAGCCAGAGTGAGCAGCGAGCGCGCTGAGCGTCTTCTCTGACTTCGCCACCACGTCTTCAACCATGTCGCACAGACATAGTGAGGCTCAGGCGACAATAACGCGGTGCAGAATGCATCACTGCCAGGCGAGCAATGATGAACGGCGTTCTGTCCCATACGGACGACTATTCAACTAGTTGCTTGCTACAGAAATACCGGGTCAGTCAATTGAGCTCACTGCAGCTGTGTCGCGAAGAACTCACAAGCCTGAGAATGGCCGTTACTCCTTCGTAGAGAGAGCTCCCGCACGACTGTCGACGAGGGCATGCCATCGCGATGAAGAGTATAGACCTGGATGAACCAGGATGGTGGATCATGCTGACGTACTCATTGGCTAGAGTGTCCTCGCCGTTCAAACGAATATAGGTGACACGTATACGCGTATCAGCCTCACTAGCAGGCATATAGTACACACGGTCCTCAGTCAAACTACTCTGGATGGTCCGTCAATGCTTGCGTTCGGGTATCTCTCTCCAATGGACATGCGTACCTGAACATATCCCGCGTGGTACGCGCAAAGCTCTACTTGCGACTGCTGCGACGGGCTCTCTTGACGACGTGATGGGGAGAAACAAAGACCAGGACGCGCAAGTAGCGCAGGCCGTACAATGTTGATCTCTGTGGGTGAATTCCATGATTCCGCCGTTCTTGTCGGCCTTTCGTCGGTTGTTCCTCCTGTTAAGGGGGTGTCCGGACGAGAAGGTAGTGCGCTCGAACGACTACAGAGGTAGATCGTAGATCATAATGCAGTGGCGCAGGGTAGGGGCGGGGATCAATGTCGCAGCGTCGGCTAGATCGGGAGATCGCGCGGCGTGCTCGGCACAAGAGCCAGCTCATCTCCGACTCGAACACCACACAGCTGGCAGCAAGGAGTTGGTTCATCACAATCTCGTCCACAATTCCCTCATACTGTCCTTGCACCGACAATGCATCACTCGGACTTTCCATGACCAACGTTCCTTGACTCGGCTGGCCGGCAAGCGTCTGCTGTGCCAGCGGCGAAACTTTGTGCTAAGTTAGCTTGGACGCATTGACCGGTCGTTCATGCTGCTTATCTGCGTTCTGAGAAACGCCGTGTGTCTACGACAGCGCGTGCGTTTCTGAACCACGCAAACACGACGGAATGTTCCTGTGGACTACCTATGGTCCTGGCCACCGGCGATACCTCACTACTCAATGATACGGGCGTCTCACGTTGCCTCGGGGGCACTGAGTGGCCACAGGTGAGCGCGTCAATCACGCACGCATCCTCACCTGTTGCGTGCACAGGATGCCCTGGCAACCACCACGACGTGTGGCCAATGACAGGCCCTGTCCGACAACATCTCACCAGCTTTCGGGTTTGTCGTAGCGAGCGCGCACCATTGGAAAACTCGTGTTGCTGCGTAAGAGTTAGTGGCCTGAATGGCACTAGCCTTAATGGAACAAGTCGGTTTCGTGGACTAGTGCGGTGAGGTACCTGGCGGTCTCTGCCTTTGTGCCATGTCACTCCAGCCCATAAGACTGCTACCGGAAGCGTTAGCTCTACGCACAGTCTCGCAAAACACCAACCAACGTCTGGCACTTCAACTGTGAACGTACCATGCTGCACAGCTCGCCCCAGCAGTTCACTTGGGACACGTAGTGAGCCAAACTCACATTTTCGTCAACCCTCCGGGCTAATATAGTGTCTACAGCTACTTGCAGAATCATTTCACGGTCGCCTCATTCAGTACGAATCGTTCATCCGACTTCATTCTCTGCTTGATCTTCTGACCAACACCTGTAGCTCTCTACCTCTACGATCGCGCGCTTCTCATAGCTCGTGAGATTGTCGCTCTCTGGCGGGCACCAAAGCGAGGCTTCTGCTATCTCTACGCAGCCATGCACATTTTCGCTACTATGTACTGTGCAGCCAACATAGCGAGCTGGGTAGGACAGGACTGTCACGCGAGTGTCTTTCTCACGCGTCTCGCAGCGACACTGTTACTGAAGCTTGGCATAGAGGTGGGACGACGTACTGTCCGTCTTCAAGACTTCCTAACATGAGTATCAAAACTCGCCTCGCAGGGATCGCATGATATATCCTGTGTATGCGGCTTCATGGTGTGGACTATCGACGATCGTGGCAGGTGAGGCGCTCGATCCTCCACTACTGCCTAGCTACTAACACTTGCACTGTAGTTATTGCGACACTACGTGCGTACGCTCTGAATACTCGCTCAACGTGGCGCTGGGTCGTCCCTGCTGGAGTACTAGCGCTGACGCTCGTGGGACCAGTCTTCACGATTGTGAGCACATTTGGGAGAACAGACAAGATGCAGGCTACGGACGATTCATCTCGCAGGTCTCCATCGTTAACACGTACTACAAGGCGGCGCCCTATCCGGTTGACTGTCTGATAGGTTACACGCGATTTTTCTTCATGATGAAGTAAGTCTTGTGCTCTCGTTTCGCGCGCATATCTAGAACGTAACATGCTCTAAGGTGTAGGAAACATACTCTTTACTAGGCTATCCATGGTTGACGTAATGTGTTTTCAGTCGAAGTCGCAGTGCGCTCGTCAAGCATTGTAGCTGACTGTCTGGTTTTGCTACTGACGTGGCGGGCTACGATCGATACGTACAAACTGAGCAAGAGAACAGGGACTATGCTGCCGCTCACGCGTCGGCTTCTAAGAGACGGTGCGTTCTAGCCTTCTGTTCAGCGTTTCATATTCAGCGATTCACAGGCGAATATTGCCCGCCAGGTACCTTGCATTTCAGGTGTGCTGAATGAGGTTACATGACCAGCCAGTGTCACATAACTCGTCAATCCGTCCAGTATACTGCTCGTACTCAATGTCATCGTATTATCCTTGTGGCTTGAGAATGTACGTGTCCGCGTTAGTCTGAGCGAGTGAAAAGGGACCCTCATGTCCATACAGGCCTTGGAAGCCGCAATGTTCCTCGACGTGTAGGTCCCCATGTCGTGTGTGGAGTTGAAACAGGCTCTGACCAGATGTTGAACTTCGATCAATTCACCGATAGGGTCACCGTCGTTCTCCTGTCACGATTCGTTGTCAACATCCGAGAAGCTTCGCGAGGCGGCGATAGCTGGCTTTCAAACCCTTCGAATGCCTCTGCCATCATCTTTGTTGAACAGGAGGACCACCATGACTTCGCTGGTACCAATCCAGGAACTCTACACGCCAGCCCGCGGAGAGATCGGAGGGCACTGTGGGCGCAACGATGACCCAGGATGTGTCCGTTTCCGAGGATCCGAGCGGCAGTCGATCTTCAGCATTGCATTTATTGCTGGCAGGATGACACGCATGGATCATGCTAGTGTTTCTCCGGTGCGTGCTCACGTAGTATCTGATTGTCGAAGTTTACTAACATACCTTGCTTCATTCCAGAGCCACAAGTTAAGTGGTCAGTTGATCGTGACGGGACTTCCTGGATACATCATTGCATCTGAAGGAATCGATGAATGCGTGATCTACATTGACGCAACGTGTTCAATAAGACAAAGCGCTTGGCAAAGTGATATTGTGTTGTGCTCAACGGTGTCCGGGACTTGTCTGTCACTAGCACATCGGCTCTTCCGTCAGCACAGACAACATCTATGTTTCAGGTATTGTTGCGCTGATGAGTGGCTACGTTACTCTTTCAGAGGGTCAGAATGCCGAGCCTGAGTCGCTGCGCGTACTGATCAAGATGGCACCCACTGCACCTGTGAGCGTCTCTTCAATCGCGATGTCTCGCGTTCACTGACGCCGCTACCTGCACGACTCCGTCGCTAGATAAGTGCAACCTGTGCGTAACGATGAGGCATCCTCGTCGCGTTTGAGTCGGACATGTGCACCGCACGCAACAGATGTGATCAGGATGTGGCACTCAATAGCCGCCTAGGCTTACAATTGCTTTGTTGCATTCCGTCATGCATCATACAGAAGATCATGTTAGTGGGCATCACGGATAGTTCTGTGGTCGTGAGCGATGCATGACTCGTACGATAGCAACCACTCCGATTGTACGACACAGCCTACGTTCAGTGGACATCCTCTTGGTCGTCGCAACGTGTGGGGACAATTTACGGCGACCAGTGGTCGATGTCTCAAGCGAATCCCGGTGTAGGGCACGTATGCTATACCCTTTCTGTAGCGCATAACACATATTGTACCAGTCTGCTCTCAGGTACCTGTGGACGTGGGAAGTACCACTATCAATGGTAGAAGCCGAAAACGCTGCTAACATAGACTTATATAGGACATCTGTGCTGTATCTGAGGCTTGGACTTAGGCTCAGATCTCCTTTCTCCTAGTTCCAACATGCTTCGAGCACTCTACGAGTCGCCGCAGAGGTTCGCTTGGGATACATAGTGGGTTGAATTGGTCAGACACCGTGTCTTCATTTGACTGACGCCCATATAACTCTCGATAGCTTCGTGGAGAACTGTTGTACCGCTGCCATATTCAGTGAGGACATACAGCTTTCATCAGGTTATTGCGTGCCGTGAAAGCCTCACGTGATGATGACAAGGCGTATACATGTACGACCGACTGCTCACATTTTCCCGTGAAGTCGATGCTGTATGGCGTGCGCCCAAGTGGGGGTTCTGCGTCTTGTACTCAGGCATGCACGTTTCGGCCATGCTATACTTCTCATCGAATATAGCGACTTGGGTTGGACTTGACTGTCAAGTATGTAGTCCTTTTGTGATCGTGATGTCAGCTCACCGGTGCTCCTCAGAGGTACAGGGGTCTAACTCCCTCTCAAAGAGTTGTTTAACCCGTGTTCAATTCATAGTGATCGCATCCTATACCCTGTCTACTCTGCCTCCTGGTGCACGCTATCAACCTTGCTTGCAGGTAGAGATGGTCACTGCTTCTCTTTGGTTAGCCAGATGCTCACCACAATCCACACAGTGATTACTGCAACCCGTGCTTACGGCATGAACTGGTACTCTGAACGACGTTGGCTTGTTCCGGGAATCATCCTCTGTCTGCTCTTTGTCGGACCTACGTTCGCAATTGTAAGTCTCATGTGTAGGGATCTGCTCGGCGAAGATGTGAAGGATAATATGGCAGGTGTCTGTCGTGTATACACTCTATCAAAAAGCTCCGGAGCCAGTCGGCTGCATAATCAGCAGCACTAGATTCGTCTTTTCGATGAAGTAAGTCGATGCACCTTGTATGTGAGCATCAACAAATACTGACACGTTCCCTCCAGCTGTAAATCATTCAGTATCATCGCTCGTTCGTGGAACTGACGTCTTGCTCGCTAAGTCGATTCAGGCGTCCGCGCATGCTGTATCGTGGCGGATAGTCTGGTCCTGTTTGTGACATGGAAAGCCACCTACTCGAACTACAGGCAAGGCAGGCTATTCAAGACGCCCATACTCTTGAGTCAACAGCTCCTTGAAGATGGTGAGTCTTCATTATGGTCATGGAGTCCCTACATATATAAAAGTCTCACCGTAGTCGCTTGGGTAGGGTTCCTTCACTATATGTACGATGCATAGCTCCGGTTAGCCGTTCCCGGAGAGCGTTCAAGCTGATTCTGGTCCAATCAAGCGTGCTTCTCATTCTGAACATCGTCATCTTGGCATCTTGGGTGGTCAGCGTGAGCATTGACCTTTGCTCTGATGATGCAGAGTTGACGTCGTGTATCAGGTCATCCAATGTTCAATGTTCGTGGATATGTACGTCGTCCCGTGTCATACGTCAAAACCAAAGCGTTAGCTCACGTCGGACCGGGTATTGACATTGCTGTGTTCAGGTTCACTGTTATCCTGATCTCCAGATTCGTGATCGGCGTTCGGGAGGCCTCACGGCGAGGAAGCGGAAGCTGGACAACAAACCCTTCCCGGATGTCGGACGTCGAGTTCCTCTCGAGCAAGCTCCAGACATTCGCCTTGGAGGACGTCACCCCAGGTCTTTACGACGACAGCGACGAGAACTGGCACGATGACTATGATGACAAGAGTGAACCGAGTATTCAAGTCAGCTCTGTGGATGAGGAAGCCATTGCCTCGGGTTCCATTGATAATCCTCAAGTGCTCGCAGGCGAGAACTCGCTGATATTGGCTTCTATGGAGACGTAGGTGGTCGTGATAGACGCGGCGCACGGAGACCCTCAGTCGTTCCGGCCTATGCATAAAGGGCGCGAGTTTGCAGTAATATAGTGTCATGTAATCTACAACAGTACTCGGATACTTCTCGGCTACCCTTCTCTATGAGGCTTTCTGCAACCCCGCGAGCTCTTCCTTCAGCTTCTTCAGGACGTCCACAGCCGCACGGATCTCCTCCTCGACCTCCGGTGTTTTCGGTTGGCTCTTCAGCGTCCTGACGACCTGACCCTGCTCCGCAATCTTCTGCTCCCAAGCAAGAACTTCCGCCGACTTGGGCTGTCCGTCGTCCGCCGCGGCAGCCTTCTTTGCCGCTGCCGCAGCCTTGCGCTTCGACATGCCCGGAGCGACGTGCGTGGCGTCCGCGCCCGGTGCGGCCGCGGCCTCCGCCGGCTTGCTCCCGCCGAACTTTGCACGCCATACGTCCGCCATCTTCTCGTCGATGCGCTTGAAGAGGTGTTCAGGTGTGCCGATGGCGTGCCCCGCGAGGATGTCCGTGCTGAGCACAGATGGCACGGCGCGCGCAGGTGCGTTCAGCTGCGCGAGAATGGCGGCTTCTGTAGCGGGCATGAATGGATGCACGAGCGCGGAGAGCGCGTAGATAAGGTTCGCCGCGCGCGACACTACCTGTGCGCAGCGCTTGGGGTCAGAGGTCATCAGCGCCTTGTTGAGCCCGGAGGACTGGAGGTAGAGGTTGCCCCGTCCCGAGAGGAGCATCACGGTTTGCAGACCGAGCCGCAGCTTGACGGACTCCATGGCGTTGATGTAGTCCTTCAGGTGACCATTGACCTCGTTGATGAAGTCGGCGTCGTGCTCGTCATTAGGTGATAGTGGTCCAGGAGCGTCGCCACTGTCTGGTATGATGCCACTGTATTGCGACGAGATGAACTTGAGTGTACGGTTTACGAAGTTGCCGAAGCTATGAGAAAGGTCAGTATGTTCTACAAAGTTTTTGTCTACGCAACCTACTTGTTCAGTAAGACGCTGTTGTTCGCGCTAATCTGTATGAATTCGTGAGTGAGTTAGCCTGCGCTGAAGAGACAGTCAACATACGCAATCATTCCATGAGAACATGGCATCCGCTGTCTCCGGTCTTGTAGAAATCAAGTAATACCTCCACACGTCGGGTGGAATGCCGGTCTCCTTCGCTGCAGGGCCAAAGACGCCGCGATTGTGACTCTTCGAGAACTTGCCACCCTCGTAGTTCAAGTATTCTGTGGGTCCGTCAGTAATGGCACCCAGCCTACTCAAGTTGAAGACACTTCACCTGTAGTAGACAAGTGGTACAGTGTCGTCCATGGGCGGCCGTCGCCAAGCTGAATGGAGGGGAAGTAGATGGTGTGGAAATACACGTTGTCCTTGCCCATGAATTGGTAGAGCTTGACATTGTCCTCATTGAACCACCATCGCTTCCACTCTGGTGTATAGTTTGCTGTGATGCTCGGGTAGCCGATCGGTGCGTCGAACTGAGACGCCTCTCAGCACACGCCGTAGTAGACGATATGTTCATACTCACCCACACGTCTGCGCGGGTGCGTCAGCGTCGCCAAGACAAGAGGCGTACGAACAAAACGACTCACACAGCACCTTTCCCTTCATCCCGTGGTCATCTTCGCCCTCCACCGTCGGCACGGGCACACCCCAGGTCAAGTCCCTTGTAACAGGGCTCGGCCGCAGCCCTGCACGCATACGCGCGTCCACAATTTCTCCTTCGTGGTTGATGACTGCATTCGGGGACCACTTGCCCAACGCCCAGCGGCGCTTGACCCATGCCTCCGTCTTCGGCTGGAGTTCGTCGAGCTTGACATACATATGTGCGGACGACTTTGCGGTGACTTTGTGCTCCTTGCTGATTAGGCAGCGCGGGTTGATGAGGTCGATCGCGTCGAGCGTCCGCGCGCAGACGTCGCACTGGTCTCCGCGTGCGTCCTGCCCATGCACACGCTAGTCAGAGGGTAACTTTGGAGATCAGGTAGGGACGTACATCTGCGCCACAGTGAGGACATGTTCCCTCTACGAAACGATCGGCGAGGAACCTAGGTGCGTGTAAGTTATACTGACGTACGTCATCAATACGGTACGTACTTTTGGCAGCCTTCACAGTAGGTCTGCTCCTTCACTTGCCTCTCAAGGTACCCATTGTGGAGGAGGTTTAGATATATTGACTGACAGATCCTGAACCTGTCATGAGCGAAGGCAACTCGGAAGCGCGCTAGTCACTGACTCTGTATGTAGAGGTGTTGACGTTCGCCCAAAGTGATCGAAGCTTCGCAAAGATGTTAGTCGTGTGGGGTTGCACAAAAATGAGGGCAGGTACCTGAGCTCGAACCACTTATATGTCTCAACGTGAAGAGCGTTGTACTTGTCGCATAGCTCTTTTGGGGTGATGCCTTCTTTGAGCGCCTGAGTCTCAGTAGCTGTGCCGTACTCGTCTGTTCCACAGATGTACAGTGTTTTCCGGTTCCTTGTGCCTGCAGGAGGAGACTTCAATATGCAGGTAGGTGTCGATAGTCGGGCCAAGCGTACGGTTGTATCTGTTGAAATTAGCTCAGAATGCGCAGAAAGGCATCAAGGCTAGTTACTCACCGTGCAAACACGTCGGCGCTGAGAGTACTCCCAATGATGTTTCCTGCATCCCATCGAGAACGCCTCAGCCACAGTTCGCCTCGCACGAGCAACAGACGTACCCAGATGAGGGACGTTATTGCAATACGGAAGAGCAGAGGTAATCAGCACGTTGTCTTCGCCATCTACTGGCAAGCTGGCTGTTGTTCAATGGCTCCTCGTGAGCGCACAAGACGCGCTACTTACATCGCCTCGCCTGCCTTCGGAATGGTCCGTAGAATACCTTCTGCCTCTCGCAACTTTTGGGTCATTGAGTGATATTGTACTTGCTACAAGGTACCGAGGCAAGTGGATACAGGTGGTAGTGAAGAGTAAAGCTACAGAAATGGACGGATGGTCGTGAAACGGGAGTAAGAAGCGATCGATGGATGACTCGGGCGACGGGCGCGTCAAAACGCGCCATTTTGGCGCTCACGCAAGACACGGTCATACACAGCGCGTTTGGCGCCCGGTCCGTCGCGGTGTGTTCCGAACGAATGAATATTAACAGGATATTGAATTACACCATAATATACCAGTTTCACGACCCAACAATCCTCTTCTTCGTCTTGCTAAATTGACTGATGGTCTCGTCCGACACCCCGAGGTGCGCCTTCACGAGGGCAGGAGGCGTCAAGGCGAGCCACTTGCCAATGAAGCACTAAGGGGAGCCCATACACACTAGACCTGTATCCAACTGCTCACCTGGTTCAGGCTGACGTCCTCAAACTTGTTCGACTTCAATATCTCGAGGTAGTGTAGCGTTGTGTTTCCCGTGTTCTCAACGTAATGTCCTAGTACGTAATCAGAGTGTGTGATGGAGTCTGTAACGTTGCGGAGTCTGACTCCTAGGAACCTACCATATGAGGGAGGAACATAGGCAATGTCACCACCCTGCGATACACATTATATAGGGAAGCGAATGAGCCGTAGAATGTTGGAAACTTACCTGGTAATCGAACGTTCTGGCGTTCGAGTTGGCCGCGAATGATGTGACGCGCGCGGTACCCTCGCTATTTGCACGGTGTGTTATCGAGTCTGTAATGAGCCTTAGGCAGAGCTACTCACATGAAGTAATCCCATTCGGCTTGCGTAGGGTGCCACTGTAGGGCTGTCAAGAGCTCTGAACGTTGATTAAATGCATGAAACCCACGTGGATCTCGCGCATAGCTCCTGGCTCCAACGTAACCTCCCCGACAGCGATCGTCGTCGCGACCTTGAAGTTAGTCGAGTCTGCGATCTTGAGGGTACCCCCTGAGAACTGGGTGGCTTTCATCTGCGAGAGGGGGAACGTATACGGCTCGGGCGCCCCGCCTTGTGGATCGTATGGAGCTTGAGCATCAGATGGGGGCGGTTCTACACACGACCCGGTTAAAGAGTTCAACTCGAGTGGGCACTTGTGTGGGGAGGATACGCACCGCTAGGGAAGATATAGAGCTGTTCGCCCGGGATTTGATTGAATGCAGATTGTGACACTTGGAAGTTCTTCGCGATCACTTCCTTGGGTATGTGTGCCAGTAGATCAGTCAGCTGCGTTTGCCTCGGTCAGCCAAGGGAGATCGACGCTAAGAGATTTTGGCGTGGTCCACTGACCAGGAATGTTGAGTCGTCGCTAAACATCCCATTGTCAAACACCTGCATGCAGTCAAACCTCTCTGTGCATGACCAGACTATAGGGTGTGGCGAGGACTGCTTACCAGGAGAAACTCGGTGCCCGCAGGATCATCTGCTGTTGCTTGAAGCGAGTGAGGCTGGCCAGCTGGGAAGTACCATAGGTCCCCTTTATTCTAAACGAGAAATTCGCTCAGAAAACAACGGCCAGCACGAATAACCTTGACGCTGACCACTGTCGCAAGATAGTTCTGCCCGTCCGGCGTGACTGTCGTTACTTGCGTAGTCCCCTGGGCGGATATGAACATCATGCGTGACATTCCAAAATTTCACAGACTCACCTTCAACACATATGCCCACTAAAAACATCGTATCAGCATGAAACGAAGACAATAACAGAATGAATCACCTCAGCAGACGTATGCCAGTGGAGTTCACTAGACGAGTCCACTTCAGCTAAAGGTCCTAGTTGTGCAGTGGTGGCTGGGTGATAATGCGTACCGGATAGCGCCGGCTTCCAGCCGCATGTCTACACCTGCGATCTCTGAGTCCCTCCCATATTTTAGCAGGGTTGACGGCGTAGCCATTATCATTACACATTACACACCAGTGGCGATGGGCATGTCATTCACTGGAGCAGTATGCTCAATGAGAGATGCATGCGATAAAATGGCATGTGGCTTCCTCACCGTTCTGCTGCCGTGCCCAGCCTCCCTTCTGCAATCGTGTGTGGCTGAGGTCGAATGGCCACTTTGCGTTCGGCCTACCCCGTCTGCGCGTCAGACTGGTTCAATAGCTCTATAAGGGACACGCACAGGTCTCCATGGTCGGTCGAGGGTGGCGCTAATAGGGAAGGATTCTGTAGCTCAAGCGGAATGTTCTGAGGCCCAAGGGCGGTACTGCCGGTCGAGCCACGAATGGGCTGTGGGTTGACGTTCGGATTGGAATCCGGACCCCAAAGCTCGATGTTAGGATCGTCGCTTGCGTATGGAACGGTAGGACTTGACGAAGGTGATGAAGAAGTTGCTGAAGGGGTGCCGAAGGGTGCTGCACCCACCGCAGAGGAGAGCGCAAGCAAGCACGCCGAGGCGACGAAGATCCTGTTCAGAGAGAAGGGCATCTCGCTTACCTTTAGTTACAGATGCAAGCGTGCTTGAAGAGAACAGACTAGAATGCCTGACATACAGAGTGCCGTTTTTATGGAGATTCTAGCCAGGTCCGAGGTCAGCCAGCTGGGTCAGCCAGCTGGTCAGCATCAGGATCGTAGCGGGACGCTCCACTGCTTGATACTGTTCGTTTCAATCGCTCTCTCATGCATTGACCAGCTCATTAATGGAAACATGGAGGAAACTGTAGAGCACTCAGGTTCACTGCAACCCTCACCAGTGACGAGATGATCTGCCAACGTGGCCGGCATCATTCGTACAGACCACAACAGACTCTGAATGTGCAAGTTGGAGACACCAGTAGCTGTGTGCGTCCTTCAGCATACCAGCCTAGGTAGCCAAGACGAGGGGCTTGTCATTGGGTCGAAATGCAAGTGCCGTTGAGCCTTGCGATTGTGACTCGTGCGGCATCCCGTTGATCACGACTGTGGCGGGTGGCATTGTGGCGTGGGAGACTTCAGGCGCTCGCGCGTGGCGGACTCACGACTCGGAATATGAACCACGTCGACTCGTCCCTGGTAAGTCTAAGGAAGCGATCAGATAGCCTGAAAAATCCTTCACGACGACTATTCTGGCATACTCCCTTGAAGATGACCTTCACTTATGCTCCTGATTTCGCTGTGCGTGTCCAGCTCGGGCTGGCTGTATGCGCTCCCACTAATGTCAAAGCTTGCAGATCAACGGAGCGCGAGCAAAGTCGGAGGCAGACGCAGGCGCTATGGACGGCGGGTCTCTGCGCATCTCGTCCGAACTAGCCGCGCTGCAGGTTCCAGAGTGGACGGTTCTGCAAGACGAAGCATGCTCTCCGCACAGTGTTCGGCAATCTTCTCGAGAGACCTCCGCATCACCGTCTCGAGCACTCACAGTAGATGATTTCTTGAAGTGGTCAGCCCGTACTCCGCCTGCAAAACGTTATGGGGGCCACAAGTATCGTCGGATGAAGCAGCAGTCGCGTTTGCACCCGATGGGGCACGCGTCCTCGGAGCGTCGTGGAGGGTGCCAAACCCCACGCCTTCTCGGTACCGCCTCAGCCTCCGATAGCTCAAGTGCACAACCCCACTGATTACGTTCGCAGACACGTGTGACGAGTCATTGGGAAAGAAGCCACCCTCACGAAGACAGAAACGCAGGTCACCCGCTAGCTGTAATGTGACGTTTGCGACAGCAGCTCTAGCGCACGCAGCTGGGCCAACGACCCAGCTCGGAGCGCATACAGGAAGCCGCATTCCACTCACCTTTGTTCCCGTCGGAGAAGAGGCCCCGCAGCGTCCTGTGCGGAAGGTCGGACGGCTCGTCGATCCGAGGCAGTCCGTCGCGGTCGCCTTGCCCGGCCCGTTATCGCCCTTGGATGTTGTCGCGCATCAGGATGCGTCGTGCCCACCTCAGCCGCCACGGAAGCCCATTACCCGCTGGATGTTACGGGGTGTAGACGTCAACAAGGTAGCAAAAGGTCGAAGTCATACGCATTGCCGTACAACAACGCTATCGTCCCACGGTGATGGTCAGGCCCGACGCATCAATCCGTTCACGCTCGTCCCGCTTGAAGAACACGAAGCAGGTCTACAAATAAAGTATCGTCCTTTCATCCCATACGTTTGTTCGATGTGACGATAAGAGCAGACCCTAACCTCCCTTCTAGATCGCGTCGACAGCTCCCTGTTACCATTGACACTGCAATTGCAATTCCCGGTCGGTTCGCCCGGGATGAGGCCCCATGCCACAGTCCTCCACGCCGTGCGGCTATAGCAACTGCGGTGCCTTGCATATCCATGCGTTCCAAGAATCTCCGACAACATGGCCCTGACCGTGACTTGCAAATACCATTGGACAATGGCCTTGGCTCTTCTCACGCAGCAGACAAATCTTCTGTGGAAGAAACTGGAACGCCCGTTAGACCCGCTGCTACTAGGCGACCTAAGTCCACGGCTATTGCTGACGCTCCCTTGCATGGCTTCCCCATAAGGGTTCTTACTGGGAAGTCTCTAGCTGATCGCTTTGACTGTGTCGGTACTAGCTCATGCCTCGCTTCGTCTGCCGCCTTAAACGCTGATTCTTCACCTGCTGCTTCTGCTACTAACTCTTCCGATCATCCTGTTCTATCGATATCTGCGCTGGCCGATAGCTCTTCCCAGAAAACCACTGGGATTTCTGCTTCGAAGATTGACCCTAAGGAGGAAAGCGGTATCCGCCTCCGACCGTTGGCGTCATACCTAGACTCGTTACGGGAGACAGCGCGTGCAGCTACGATCCGACAATCGTCTGTTATCCCGTCTCGTGGGACTGCCTCCGATGTTCGTCGCTTGGAGGAGACACGTCGATCATCTCAGCATGGTGCTTCGTCTTCTATGCCTCGGTCTGTGGAGCCTCAGACGACATTGCACCGATATGTGCGTGTCATCGTATGCCATCGCGCGTGGATATCGGCCCTCATGATACCAGCATATGCATCTTGATGGTACCTCCGATTCGTATGAAAGAGCGACGCGTGACCCCACTTTCCGACGGGCTATGCGTCCAAGCACTGCGTACTCGCGAATATTGAAGCAAAATATAGCATATGGGCACAAGGAAGCGCGTGCCCAGGATACATGTGACCCCGTAAAGAGGAGTCCCAGGTTGACGTGAATGTGTCAGGCGTAGTTAAAGGAGGAAACACCGTCTTCAAACATAGGATGAAGTGAACCCTACCTGTAGTTGGTTAGTGGGAACCATGGGTTTACCATCACGACACAGACATAGCCTACTAGAAACTTAGTTTGGACTTCGCCAATCCGAATCCCGTGTACTCGTGTATCGTGCCCAACTCAAAGATATCGCAATGATGATTGAACCATTTCAAACAAACCTTCAGCTGGGTAGTTCAATAAAGTCTGGTAGCATACTACTTATGAACTACTTTCAAAATACATATATTTTTATTCACTTATGCGCGTCCGGCGCGCAGTGCATAGTCAGGTGATCGTGGCTGCGCATCGATGCTCAATGCGGGACGCGCTTCGCTTCAGCCACCAACGCCCGAGTACACCCACAGCAGCGCTACGGCTTCCGCTTCATCCTCCTTCGCCTCGACCGCCATCTCCTACGTCTAACAGCATCGTTTTCGGCTCAAGAATCACAAGAGATTAGAGAGATGTGGAACGATTACCCAGGAAGTACATCAGGATACCCGCCGAATGGGGGCAACCCTGGGTGCGCTATACTCAGCCTAGACTATTTGCGACCTGCTTACCACGAGTCTTGTTATCCAGGATGAGGTTTCCATCACCGTAAGTCATTTGATAATAATCTAACATGCCCCTCTAATTGGTACATAGCTCGCCCCATGCACCGCGAGGTTACGAGTCGGGCTACCAGCCGTCGTATATGCCAGGCTACGCGCCGCCACCAGGACCACCACCCAGCCAGTAAGTACTCTGGTTCCCAATTTCCATCTGCCCCCTCAAATGAATGCAGGAGCGATCCGTGGGGACCTCCTCCTGGTCCCCCGCCTATCCACCACCACCATCGCCCCGACCAAGGCGGCGGATATCCACCGCCTCCTGGGCCACCCCCGTCCATACCTCCGAGACACACTCCAGGCGGTTACGCGCCACCTCCTGGACCTCCACCATCCGGCTATGGTTCTTCGTCTCCAATGCCGGGAGGCTACGCTCTTCCTCCGGGCCCTCCTCCGGGTCAGTATGCACCTCCACCAGGTCCTCCCCCTAGTCAGTACGGCTCGCCTAGCCCATACTCCGGTCGCTACGCCCCTCCGCGTAAGCTCTCGCACCCCTTGTGCCGAGGCTGTCACTCTAATTTCCCACGTCGCTGAGGCAGCAGGACCGCCCCCGCGCCCACCGACGAGCCAGCAAAACTATGGGCCGATGGTAGACAGCGGTCAACAGCAATACCAGCCGCACTTCCAGTATTCGCAGTGTACAGGCAAGAAGAAGGCTCTATGTGTACATCCCTCATGGCTGGTGTGATAACCTCGTTGTGCTGACTCTGTGCCTAGATTGGGATCAATTATATCGGGTCTTCCCAGGAGCTCAAGGGCTGCATCAATGATGCGAACAACATACGGCGATTCCTCATTCGTATGCTCCCGGTTCATGGTCCGAAGCCTTGACTGAACGTACTTTGTTCCAGAGGAATACGGATACCAAGATGACGATATTGTCATGCTTACTGACGACCAGATGAACCCGAGATCCATTCCTACTCGGATGAACATGGTCAGCTATAGATCCTCGAATATTGCATTGTACACACCTAGCTCACAAAGGCATGCACCCTTCTAGATCCATGCCTTCCAGTGGCTTGTGCGGGATGCGCAGCCTAATGACTCGCTTTTCTTGCATTGTGCGTGGTGCTCGTCCATCGGCATCTCCGGATGCTGACTGTGTTGTGTCATTTCATTGACACAGACTCTGGGCATGGTGGTCTCACCAAGGATCTTGACGGCGATGAGGAGTCGGGTTACGACGAGGTCATCTATCCTGTGGACTTCAAGCAGAACGGACATATAGTCGACGACGTGTGTTGTTCTGGTATGACTATTATCCGAACACGACGCTGAACTATGCTGTAGGAACTGCACGACTTGCTCGTGAAGCCTCTCCCTCAAGGGTGCAGGCTTACCGCCATCTTCGATGTATGTCCTATTTCGTGGCGCTGGACCCCATCTTGATGACCGCTTCATAGTCATGCCACTCGGGATCTGTCATGGGTCAGTTTCACAAAAGCGGCCAAGCCTGAGTGGTAACACTGACCCATCTAAGATCTGCCGTACGTGTACACTCACGAGGGCAAGATCAAGGAACCCAACCTCGCAGCAGAGGCCGCGCAAGGTCTACTCGGTGCCGTGAGCTCCTACGCTCGTGGTGACATCGTGCGTTGTTGCGCCCAACGATCTGCTTGCCAATTCTGACCATCCGTCAATGCTTAGGGCGGGATGATCGGCTCTGTGACGAACGTCTTCAAGGGCGTGACGGGTGCGAACCAAGGTGCACGCGAACGGACTCGCCAGACGAAGACCAGTCCCGCTGATGTGGTAAGTACCCGTACCCGGCTCGGCTCGGCTCGGCCCGGCGGGTTCCTTTCATCTTGGAGGGGATATCACTGATCGACGTTCGTCTTCATGACCCCTGACAGATCTGCTGGGGCGGCTGCAAGGACCAGCAGACCAGCGCGGACACGTTCGAGGGCGGCCAGGCGACGGGAGCCATGAGTTACGTGAGTCCACCCCCCTTCTCCCTTTCTGCTCCACCTTGTGTGAATGCGGCTGACTAGCTGACCATGTGCGCGTAGGCATTCATGACCGTTCTCCGTACGTGCCAGCTCCACTCCGCTGCCCGTGCTTTGCTGATGCGTGAGTGTAGGCCAGAACAAGCAGCAGAGCTACCAGCAGCTTCTCGTGAACATCCGGTGTGTGGCTTTCTGCCCTATCCTATTCCTGTCAGCTGAAGTGCGCATGCCGTGTTACGCAGGGCTATATTGTACGAGAAGTACAGCCAGAAGCCACAGCTCTCGAGCTCTCACCCGATCGTGTGTAGCTGCCCGCTCCCGTTCGGACAACTTGCACTGACTATGCATGTCTCTATAGGATACGAACCTGCTGTTCATTTGCTGAGCCAGTTGGCTGTCGAACATCGTTTGTTGTTGTACAATGTCTATGGACACGGCCAGTGGGTTGTATTCTGTTTCTTGATTTTGCTTGTATTCCCGCAGAGCGTTAGGCTGTATTCTCGAACGTCATGAAGACTGTCTTGCAATCTCCCTGGAGAGGATTCGCAACTTGCCAACCCGGCGATCTTGGTGGTGTAGACTGCACACGCATCCGAGCGAGAGCGCCGCGCTGAATTTTGCTCTGGGTCTGAGCTTATCGTTGCGGTAACGACCATGGCCCATGGTCCATGGTCCGAGAGAATCACTGCGGGCCATGAATAGCGAATGTTCAAACATTCGAGATGACATCTGCGTCCCGGCTCTCGGTGGTCTCTGATCCACTTGACAAGGCAAGAACAGTTTTCGGTCGTGGGTGGTGCGCACTCTCTAGGTGGATACGGTGAGCCTTTTGCAACGATCTTCTGTCCGCAAGCGTAGGAAGCTTGCGCCGTGGAGACACTTCGGGATTGTGGCTGGCAGCACGACGCTGCAGCCACTGTGAGCTGAGCGCTGGAGAGTAGTTTGCATTTGCATAAGCGACCACCCTTGCGCTTCGACGTGAGTACTGTGTGGTCTACGGTCGCTTAAGAGTGGTGCATAGGATGGGGGGTAGCTTACGAGTGCTTGCGCTCGCACTTTTCGTCCGTCTCAAGGCTGGGACGCAACTTGCGACCACCTTCAAGCTTGGGTGTGGCCGGGAGTATCAAGTGCGAAAGGATGTTGTTCTCTTCACCGTATGTACCTCTCATTCTGCACGCAATGGGACTTGCGTGCCATTTACATGTCAACTGATCGCTCATGAAGAGGATACGATCCAATCTACATCAATTTGCCTCCTCCCAATCCCCTTCAAGACCAGTGAGCAGTGAGATCTTCTGCGAGACTTTGCGAGTGATATTTTCCTCGAGATCAAAACACCTTCGGAGTTCGTCCGCAGTCAACAGTACGATACGAGCATCCCGAATTGATCCCGGCGTAGTGCTGATCATCATCGTCTCTACAGTTGAATCACCACCAGCTCCACCCACGGGTCTACAGTGCTATCAAAGTCATCCTAGCTACCAGCCGTGCTACTTTCAGTATTCACAATGTACGCGGAGGAAAAAGGCACTTTGCGTGCGTGTTGATGACGAGCACAGCAGATGCTCCACTGAGAGTGGCGACACAGATTGGGATAAACTATACTGGGACCACAGCTAACCTATTGCACGGCTGTGTTGATGATTCGAAGAACATGCAGCGGTTTCTCATTGGTCAGTGGTGCTGAAATGTAGGAGCAGCAGCCAACCTTGGTGACCTCCTTCCCTTGCAGAAGAATACGGTTATAACAAGGATGACATCGTCGTGTTAACTGACGACCAGAGCGACCCGGCGCGGATCCCCACAAGGGCAAACATGGTGAGTCATCAATCCTATGTAGCGACCTTAGTGGCCGTATTTTCTTTGACATTTGCAGATTGACTTTTTCAAATGGCTTGTTTCGGGCGCACAGCCGGATGACTCCCTCTTCCTGCACTGTGCGTAAAACGACTGGCTGTGCGTTGTATATGTCGTCACCTGATATGCATCTGGAGACTCGGGGCATGGTGGTCTCGTTCCAGATGAAGATGGTGATGAAGAATCAGGTTATGACGAGGTCATCTACCCCGTCGACTACAGAGAAGCTGGGTGTATCATAGACGATGTATGTCTTCCTCTATGTTCCGCACAGAAGTGAGGAGTAGTGATCCCACTGTGATTAGGAATTGCATGATGTACTGGTGAAGCCTCTCCCACGCGGATGCCGGCTGACAGTGGTGTTCGATGTACGTTCAAATTGAAGCCAATTTGCTATGATATTTGGGCATACTGAATACAATACATGGCCAGTCGTGTCACTCCGGTACTATTTTGGGTAGGTACCCAGTGTGTACGACATACTGTAAGTGAGACTGCTCCACTCATGAAACATTTCATAGACTTGCCGTTCGTATATAATCATTACGGGAGAATAAAAGGGTATCCTCGCACAATGGAACTCGTACGAGGTATATGGAACGTGATGGGTAAAGTCCACAGTCAGGATCTTGTATGTAACATATCACTGCCGCTGCTCAAATCTGGAGATTGCGTGGTTGACTTCCTGTACCAGGAAGGCGCTGTGGACGCAGTCATGACGACCTGCCAAGCCGCGACGGGGAAGCGCAAGGCTGCGCAGGACCGCATTCTCCAGATGAAGAGCAGTGCTGCTGATGTCGTGAGTACCCATCGATCATCTCTCGCTCACGTTTGCTTGTCGTTCTCGGGAGTTTCGCAACCATATACTCCAGACACTCTAACCGTATCATACAATGTCAGATCTGCTGGGGCAGCTGCAAGGATGAGCAAACAGCGCGTGAGACATATAACAGCGGAAAGGCTGCAGGAACTTTGAGCTATGTGAGTTGGATGGGATTGATGCGTTTGTTCGCTACACGCACAAAGTCTCATCTTCCATCGGTTCCAGGCGTTCATGACTTCTCTGAGTATGAGGTCCTTCTTCCCAAGTTGGCCATCGCTGATCCTCGGCTGGTGATTCCCGCCCTGTACAGAGAAAGATAGGAAGCAGAGTTACCAGCAGCTGCTCGTGCACATTAGGTAGGCAATGACGTTGAAACGCATCTGCCTGACGTTCAAGGCCCTCGTGGTAGGGAGATCATCCTGAACGACAAGCCTGAATACCAACAGAAGCCGCAGCTCTCAAGTTCACATCCGATGGTACGTACTCACTTATGCTTCCATGATTCTGCGCGGATCATGCATTCATGATCTGCACCGCGGCGTAGGACATGGAGATTATGTTCATATGTTAAAGCGTCGACGGCCCGGCGGAGCTATGAGATTATCAACTTAAGCAATCGTTACGCTGGTGTACATGTAGGGAAATTTTGCTTGACCTGTGCTATATAGCACAATCAACATACCGCACGACCGATCTAGTTGTAATATTTTTGAGTTGTAGAGGACGGTGGTTTGACCAACAGCGCTTACTGACACCGCCATTCCCGCGCTCACCGTTCAATCGTGAGCGAGATATTTATACGCTATCATCGATATCGGCCCGCCCAAGTATTTCTCTAGCAGGGAGCGAGCCGCTGAAGATGCGCGGATTCGGACAGCGCAGATCCTGCACGGCTCCGCACCCTCGTCGCCGCGAAGTGGGAAACCATGGGGTATGCGGGGTGGGAGAGGAAGGCCTTCAAGACGAACAAAGGCTAACAATGTGTGGGGTAGTGCCTCCGTGACTCGCAGGCTACATCCTAGCGGTGTCTGGGTCGGATGGTGTTGACGACAGTGACGCTCTGATTGTCTCCGATAGAGCGGCAGGGAGCGCCAGAGGGTAGCGATGTGGAAGAAGTAGTGCTCAGGGTTATGGCGTGCGTCAGACTTCCGATGGTAAAGCAAACGATGAGGGTTACGCACGACTCGGAGCAGGTACAGGGTCGATGCACCACCTCTCATCCCTCACTCGAACCCAACCGCGAGACGGTGCTCGCGTGCAGGAGATTGCAGGACGCCATTCGTCGCTATCAGCCTAGTGTAGCTTCGGCCGTATCATCGGGTATCCTGACAGGTATAGACACTATTATTGTCGCCGAGGTCTATAGACGAGCTCGCGTTCGGCCGGGGAGAGAGAGATGGGAAGTCGGACATCGGTACAATTCAGAGGCTGCCGACTGAGGCTCTTTATTACCCAGTAGAGCGCAGCGCTCGTGTAGAGGCACATGGTACCATGTTCCGAATGGCCTAGGGCCACGTTCATGTAACCTTTTCCCGCGCTCATCACGACCTCTGAGGGATGCCATTAGCATGAGCATAAGAGAAGGCAGTTCCCGTACTCTCGTTGAGGAGTACATAAGACACTGGATCGATGAGCTGAATGCTGAACGTTGGATATCGCGCGACGACCGGTTCCGGTAGGTTTGCGCCTGGTACGATCAAAGTTGTATACGACTCGTAGTCCACGGACAAGAACTCACCAAGTGGCGTACCGGTCCGACAATACGGATAGTCGTACTCTCAAGGGACTTCAATATCTGACTCAGGTATCGGCGCCCGTCGGGTACCAGCCCCTGCGCACAACGCAAAACGGACATATATCGGGAGGTAGCTCCATGCTGTGCGTTGCTTAGTGGGGATGTCACCAGCACGAGTGTTGTTGAGTCAGCGACATTGAGCCATGTTTTTGCAGGCGCAGGAGTCAGCGGAACAGAACTTGAAGAATGACGGGAACATGCGTCCTACATCCCAATGTAGTTCCGTAGCCACAAACACTATGAGAGGACGACTGAGAGGACGACTGTGACGTACCAAGTAGCATCAGAAACTGGTCTGGTGAGGAAGGTATCTGCGAATTCTCCCTGCGGCCCCCGGATCGATCTAGACGTCGTAGGCCAAATGGGCTGGCGCCTTCCCGTAGGGTCCACGCCACATAGAATGGTATCTAGTCCATAGCTGACCGTTCTCTAGACGCTCCTCGTTGAAAGTTCGTTCTTCCAATGAACATGTGCCGGAGTTCCGAGGCTTAGCTTGATCCGACATACGGCCGCCGTCGCGCCTACACACTGGGACATCGCGCAAGAGCCCATAGTTCCGTTTGTGTGTCACCATAGGCGGTTCACGAACATAGCAAATTGCAGAGCAGCAACAGCGCAGTGATCGACAGCCAGCATAAATCCCTTGCATAGACTAGCTTGTGGGTGCTCGTTTGGCAACTGGATGATCGACTGGAGTGACATGCGCTCTTTGCGTCGCAGTGCAGCTTGGCAACGGTGACCAGGAGTGGGCTGGGGCAAGCTGCGACACCGGCCCGGCTGCGCGCGGAATGCGGGGACGTGGGAGGATGCGAACGCGGTCTATTGGGCAGATAGCCACGAACCCACGGAGAAACCCTGAGACGCTTCGCTTCCCCGGTTTGCCTGGGGGTGGGGTTGATCATTGTTGATCGCGCTTGATCATTTCAAGGACTGGCCTGTCCCTGAAGATTCGCCGTGCGAGTCTGTGACCTTGGCACCGTCTAGCATCCGACCGGACTGCACGTCACCTCACGCGCCCGGCGGAACGCATAAGAAGGCGGACCGTCGTGGGTTTTGGCCGAGTCGTTTCTGACCTCCCAAGACCCTTCGCAGAGATCATCTTTCTGTCCAGGCTAATTCACCATGGCTGGCGGTGCCGTCGTAGCGTCGAGCAATCGTCGTAGGACGATAGCTGGGAAGTCAGGTTTTGTGAGTCCACGCCCACCGAGTCCAAAAGAGCCGGCTGAATATCGACATACGTTGGGCAGGCGGGGTTGGTACACAACCGCAAAGTATTCGCGATAGCCATTTTCGCATCCCTGGGTGGTCTGTGAGTACATGCACTGGCGTTCTGACCATGTCAATCACGTACTAAGTGGTGCCCACCATCAGACTTTATGGTGGAGTCACTCAATGCGCAAAGGCATCATGAGTCTGATACCTATGTCACAGGATACAACCAGGGCGTCTTCTCCAGTGTACTTACGTAGGTGCCTATCGACTGTAGCCCGAGGCCATGCATTGACAGACTCGGGGCAGGATGTACAAGTTCGACCAGCGGATGGGGGATGCAGTGACCAATACCGATACGAAGGGCTGGCTTGTCTCCGTTTTGGAGCTTGGAGCTTGGTTCGGCGTGCTCTGTACAGGCTACCTCGCCGACAAACTGTCCCGGAAATACTCGATCGTCTTGGGTGAGCGTCTCCTCTGCACCAACGCGGATGCGCACTAACCAGATTCCTCCAGCTGTCTTGGTCTTCTGCGTCGGTGTCATCGTCCAAGACACTGCATACCGTCCAGCGTCGATATTTGCGGGACGGCTGATCACCGGTCTCGGCGTCGGTTCGCTCAGTATGTCTGTGCCGCTCTACAAGTGAGTCTTGCGTATGCCAGGCCTCTCCACCATGCACTGACCCGTCTCAGTGCCGAGCTCGCCCCGCCCGAGGTGCGCGGCAGTCTCGTCGCGCTGCAGCAGCTCGCGATCACGTTCGGGATCATGATCTCCTTCTGGATCGACTACGGCACGAACTACATCGGCGGCGTCGGCGAGACGCAGTCCGAGGCGGCGTGGCGGTTGCCCATCGCCCTCCAGCTCGTCCCCGCGCTCATTCTCGGTGTTGGTATACTCTTTATGCCATTCTCCCCCCGTTGGCTCGTCAACAACGGTCGCGAGGAGGAGGCCCTCGCTGTCCTCAGCCGCGCACGAGGCCTCCCGCCCAACTCGGACCTTGTCCAGATTGAGTTCCTGTTCGTCCCGTTCTTCTCGGCAGCCTTGGTTGTCCGCTCACGCAGACCTTTTAGAGAGATCAAGGCTCAGTACCTGTTCGAGAAGGAGACGTCAGAAATGATGTTCCCGCAGTACCAGGACGGGAGCTGGAAGTCGAACTTCAAGCTCGGCTTGTACGGATACTGGAGCCTGATCCGCACGCCAACGCTCCTCCGGCGCGTCATGATCGGCAGCTTGACGATGTTCTTCCAGCAATGGACGGGTGTCAACGCGATCCTCTACTACGCCCCCACGATCTTCCAGAATCTTGGCCAGACGGGCAGCACAGTCTCCCTCCTCGCTACCGGTGTAGTCGGTATCGTGTGAGTGCGGAGAGTCGACGGACTTCGGATGTAATACTCACATACTCGCGGGCAGAATGTGGCTGGCGACTATTCCTGCGGTTATTTGGGTCGACCAGCTCGGTCGCAAACCAGTCCTGATCTCTGGAGCGCTTCTCATGGCCGCGTAAGTGGCATTCGACGAGTGGAGTGATTATGTGCTGACGCACAACATATAGTTGTCATTGCATCGTAGCTGTACTCACCGGGCTCTACCAGAACTCTTGGCCAGAGTAAGTCCCTTTTTTCCGATTCAGGTGAAGTCTGGGCTCACCATGTTTGCTAGGCACAAAGCGGCGGGCTGGGCTGCAAGTGCCATGATCTGGGTGTTCTCCGCAGGATTCGGCTACAGCTGGGGTAAGCAACGGGTGACTATGACTACAAAATCGGTACTTACCGCAAGATAGGTCCCTGTTCGTGGATCGTCGTGGCTGAGATTTGGCCTCTGTCCGTACGAGGCAAGGGTATGTCGATTGCTGCGTCGTCCAACTGGGTAAGCACCGTGTCTCCCGCGGTGTCATCGGGGGTACGCACCTGCTGACACTCCGGCTTCTCTTTCCTTCGCTAGATGAACAACTTCATCGTGGGCCAAGTCACGCCGACAATGATGAAGAAGATTACCTTTGGCACGTTCGTGTTCTTCGGGGTAGGCTATCAGTATTCCTCCATTGGCCTAGAGCCCTCGTCGTTGACCACGGTCTATACCTGTAGTCCTTCTCGTTCGCCGGCGCCTTGTTCATTGCTTTTTTGGTGCGTACAGACCCCGTGGCTACTTATAACCTGAACTCATCCCGAGCTATGCGTGACTTGCAGGTGCCAGAAACGAAGGGCCTCACACTCGAGGAGATGGACAGTGTGTTCGGTTCAGAAGGCCTTGCCGCCGCGGACACAGAGCGACAGCTCGCCATCGAGAAGCGCCTTGGCCTGGACCAATATGCCTTCGTCACTCCAGACTTGGAGATTACGGAAAAGGCGGAAGTACACATGAACGCCAAGGTATAAGCAACGAGCTTTCACTTTTTGACGTTGATACGAGACATTGTATGATGAGCGTGTCCTTCACGAACGACATAGGAATGTATGACGTGGATTTGTACTCACTAGTACTGTAGCAATAATCATTGGCCGGCCAATCGGAAGATATGATAGTAGCCGCACGTGTGAGGGTTGGAACATACTGAGGTATAAGTAGTCATTACTGTATCGAACTAGAGAATTACCATGAGCCTGGGCTCAGGCTGAAAACTCGGAGTGAGCCTGAACTCATGAAGATATGGTGCCTCATATCATCATCGCATTTGCTATACCGCATGATGCCGTCGTTGCAGATATGCTTTAAGATAGCTGCGACTCGAAAACATCAGAGGACTGCCGGTGAGGGCAGACATGAGTCGGACCAAACAGGGAAGAATGTGGCTGGACACAACATGAGCGCCCATTATAAGGACGCGACACGATCACGTGCTGTGGTCGCGTTGGTGCTGGGGCGCTTGCTGACGATGCTGCTGCCGTTCTCCGCTCCTCTCACGTTGCTGCCTCACTCAAGGAACAATTCTTTGTGGTAAGTCTTCATTTGGAAAGATATTCAAGGAAGTGCAACCTTAAGTAAAGGATACACTGCGAATAATCCAGCGAAGATACCAGCTGGTCGACCATCTGTGCCATTACCAGTTGTGTTACCAAGGCCGCGTGGCCGAGTAGCTGCATTACAGACCTTGATCACCATCTAACATGAGCTCCTGTATGAATATACTCAATAAAACCGAGTATAGGCGCAACTGCTTTGCGGAGCACATCATCCGACCACACCGCCGCAATGGCGCAAGCCTACCGAAGAAACCTCAATCCCGCTCAGCTGCAGGGTACGCCATCGTCAATCATGTCCATATAACCAATATAATAACCTAAACTAAAGCTGTTGAGCACCCGCCCGGTATTCCACTGCAAATCTTGGCAGGCCCTGGAAGCGGGAAGACTAGGGTGCTGACTGCCCGCATCGCGCATCTCATCTTTCATCACCGCATACCTCCTGAGGCTATATGCGCTGTCACTTTCACCAACAAAGCCGCCAATGAAATGCGTGCGCGGCTGGAAACCCTCGTTGGTCGGAACGAGACAGGCCTCATCCGTATGGGCACGTTCCATGCTCTCTGTGCCTCTTTTCTCCGCAAGCATGGGAGAAAGCTCAATCTGGAGACCAACTTCACCATATGCGACGCTGACGAAAGGTACGAAGATCAGTGTCCCTTTCGTGCTGTTTGTAGAATTTCCATGCTCTGCAGCAGGAAGATCGTCAAGAAGTTATTGGAAGATCACGCCAAGGACCTGGCAGCCAAGAACGTCAGCTTGACAGAAGGCACGGCTTCGTCCTTGATCTCCAAGGTTAAAGCACGAGGGGAAACGGCAGATGAACTACATGCGCGCTTTCTCCGTATGAAGGCCAAGGCCAAACAGAGTGACGCCGGAAGGCAACGCCAGCGCCAGCGCTTCGAAGAAGATGAAGACAAGGACACAAGCCCGTTGCTCCAGGACATCAACATCCTCGAAGTCATCGCTGACGTATACAAGCGCTACGAAAGCAAACTCAGGGAGAGCAATAGCCTCGACTTCGATGACCTACTGCTATTTGGAGTGAGATTGTTCGAGAGGCATCCCAGTGTGGGGGAATGGTGTCAGCATGTGCTGGTCGACGAGTTGTGAGTGATTCTGGGCCTACCACTGTCTACTCTGACCAATGTCTCGTTTCAACACAGTCAAGATACCAACACTATTCAATATGAGCTTATGCGACGAATCGCCGCGGCAAGTGGTTGCGTCACTATTGTCGGCGATCCTGACCAGTCCAGTGAGTGCCTCGTAGAATCCGGCAGAGGAAACTTTATTTCATGGCTCTTCGTCGTAGTCTATGGCTGGCGCTCTGCTGAAATCAAGAACCTCATGAACATGCTGCGCGACTTCCCGCGGACGCAGCAGATTCTGCTTGAGCAGAACTACCGCTCTACTGCATCCATCCTTAGTGCGAGCATGGCCATTGTAGCGCAAGGTATGTCTGCCATGCACAAGCCGTTTGCTACAGGGACTAAATACGATTGTGGCAGACAAGAAGCGTGTTGCGAAGACCTTGTTGGCTACGCATCCCGTTGGGAGACGACCAGTGCTCCAACTGCACCTCAACGAATACGAAGAAGCGGCATTCATTGCCTCGGAGATCAAGCACCTCGTCGCTGAGACGGGCGGCATGCTCGAATGGGGCGACTTCGTGGTCCTGCGTAAGTTTCTTCCTAGTATCTTGATCGAGTGCATCCTCACAGGTAGCCACCCCTTCACATGCTATTTGTTCCGCATGCAGTACGCTTCAACGCCCAGTCCCGTCTGATTGAGAGTGCGCTTCAGAAGGAAGGCATACCGAACAGAGTCCTTGGTGGGCACAAGTTTTTCGAACGGGCGGAGGTGCGTGCCACTATCCACGTCTGCGTACAGTTCGTTCATTGGCTGGTCGCAGGTTAAAGACCTCCTAGCCTACCTGCAACTAATCGACAATCCCCATTTCGTCCCGGCCTTCAATAGGGTCATCAACGTCCCTGCGAGAGGTATCGGCGATAAGGTACGTGGCCTCTTTTGCCCTTCTCCGTTCATAGCTCAACTACATTGCCGTTGCAGACCGTCGCCGAGATCCTCAGTACCGCTGAGCGCCTCCGGCTCTCGCCGCTGACAGTGGTCATGCGCATTCACGACGGTGTTCTCCCCGACATCAAGCCCTCCGTCAAGCGCAAGCTTGCTACGTTTGTCCCTCCCCTGCGCAAGCTACAGAAGCTCGCTAGAGAGGTACGCCCGCCAGACACCCCTGCACGCACAATACTGACGCAAATATGGATGGTGTGTAGAAGACGCCGCCGTCCGAGCTTATCCGGCGCTTGATTCCTCTCATCGAATATGAGGCGCATCTGAAGAGGACGCAGAAGGACTGGGATAGCAGGATGGAGAACGTGCAGGAGTTGATCAGCTTTGCGAGCGAGGTAGAGACGAGTGAGGGCATCGCGGGCGGTGTGCCCCCTGGTGCCGGAGAGCAATGGGATGAGGAAGAGGACTGGGATGTTCTCCCAGAACTCGACAGGGACGAGCCCTCTGACGAGAATGCTGACGCAAGGGGACGAGAGGAGCCGTGAGTAGCTGAGGTGGTTTCCGCTGCGCCGTAGATCTGATCATGGTTGTGCTCCGGCAGCGATACCCCGCTTCGCCTGTTCCTACAAGCTTCCATGCTCTCCACGGATGTTGCCGCGGAGAACAAGGATGATGGTAAAGGGGTGCATACTCCGGTGCCTTCGCTTCTTCAGATCCACCATGCTGACGTCGGCCGAACCTCACTTGTAGAAGGTGACGCTTACGACTTGTCACGCTGCGAAAGGCCTCGAGTGGCCCGTCGTGTTCATTCCCGCAGGTCCGTCTTCTCTCCCTAGCTTCAGAAGCTACTCGCTGATAGCCTTATCCAAATTTACAGTGGAGGAAGGAACGTTCCCTTCCCACAGGGCAGAAGACGTGGACGAGGAGAGGTGAGAGAGTCCGCGGATCTAGCTTGAGAAACTCACTAAGCACATCACGCACTTTTCGCAGACGGCTGCTATACGTTGCTTGCACCCGAGCACAGACCCTACTCTACCTGACGCATGCCAACTCACGAATGTTCGCGGGAGAGTCGAGAAAGAAGGACCTGTCGGAGTTCGTCTGCATCGCCCTCAAGGATAACCAGGTAACGTGTTGGGTGTGGAGGCACTCCTGTGGTTACGCGTACTTACCCAAGCTCTCGCAGAACTCGTTCGCACGAGAGGCCCCACACCAACCTGCGAATCTTTCTGCGGATGACCGGGCCCTCATTGCTCGAATATTGGGCAGGGACGCACCGGACGAGGCCGAGGTGGCTCGGAGACTCGCGGAGCTGTATGTTGCAATTGTACCTTACCTCTTCGGCCATTTCTCTGACACATTATCTCAGGCGGCCGAGAGTACACGTCTATGACCCAACAAACCTAGCCCGGGATGGGGTGGTGCCACAATTCATTGCACTCAGACAAGCTCGCCCGAATTCGCATGAAGGTTCGTCATATGGATGAGTAGCCACGCACCACGCTGAAGTGGACGCAGGCCCCGTGAATTTCTCTTCTGCGAGAGCAGCTATGCAGCGAGAAATCAGATCAGGGCCCATGTACCAGGCTCCTCGGTCGCCCCCGCTCTCTCCTAGCACCATAGGCAATATTCCCGGTCTACCGGTGCGACCAGCAACCTCTAACCATACAAACGCACCTTTCCCGCCATCTGTGGCCCACAACCACGTCATGCAGACAGGGCAAGTCCAGGGCTCATCAAGATCCGCAACGGTAGATACCAAACCTCAGATTGTGAAGCCACGCTCCACTCCGGCCCTGTACGCGAGACCTACGCCCATGAATACCTCCAACCCGAAACCTCATTCTCACTCCGAACGCGCATCCAAGTACACATTCCCTTCTGCCCAATTGCCAGACGTGCCTCAACAAGCTGCATCATCATCCAGAACGGCCCCTCGACGTAAAAGCTATCCCTCGTCGCCTGTCATCGACTTGACCTCTGATCCGTCGGAAGCCGAACCAGAGCGCGCTCCTCCTGCCCGGATGCCTCATACGTCTTCAAAGCCGCAATCTCTTCCCACTAGCCTTGCCTCCAGTAGCTCAAATGAGCAACAGGAACCCACTTCCAAGGTCACCGGCACAAAGCGGCGCCTCGGCATGGGCAGAACGGCAGGGGGATACGCTAACAAGAAGTTCAAGACGCCAGCGTTGGCCTCGGGGACATGAGCACAGAAGTGGTATTCGCTCATGTGGCGAAGCATATGCCTTCAATCTTGTTCGTCGACATCTAACTTATCTGCTGTCTTTGAGCTGTCGTGCTGTACATGTACAACTATAGTTCTTCAATAGGGCTGTCCTAGTGTATTGCTGGAAGTTGCTAGATCATGCATCCGAAGCCGCTGAATCGGCGCCTGTCTGCCACATGTCATCCTCGAGGCTCGGAGCATTCAACCACAACAGCAGTCGTACCAAATAGATCGACCAACACCCGATAGATGAACTGTTCAGGTCGACAATAGCCATCCCCGCTACCTAGATATAAACCGAGTGCACCATCTCCCGCTGGCATAACCTTTCTTTATCTGACGCTGAAGTGACGAACACTCAACCGGCGGGATCGATATCCGAGGCATACAACTGCCCGACGGCGCGATACAAACGTCATGATCCGGATGGCGAAGAGCGTGCAGGAACAACATGCGGCTGATGAGTATATAGCCACGCCTCATTGACCACGATGCACCCTTCAGCACTCCGCGAGCTGAACACCTGAGTATCGACACCAACCCCCGCCTTTCTGTACCATGCCATCTCCAATCAGGTCCAAGAAAGCGCGATACTCTCTGGACACTGTTGATAGGTTGTTTGAATCAGCATTCGCGACGGCCACGAGGATACCCCTACCCAAAGCAATGAAAGCAAAGATGGACGAAGCGAAGGTGATACACAAGCCGGCGGAGGGACGGGAACCCCAGACTAACCTTTCAGACCCTCCGCCTGCTTCGCCGACTGCTGTCTCGTCCCTGCATACAGCCCCGATGACGCCCGAAGATGAGACGCCCGACGCGTTGTGGGACGAGGTAAGGCGGATGAAGGAGAAGAGTCTCGCCAAGTCTCCACCGAAAGTCAAATCGGTCGAGCAGGCGCTCTCTGCAAGCGCCACCGAAGTACAGCAGCCCGAGAAGAAACCCAGATTAAAGCGGCGTACCTCCCACTTGAGGTGGGTGCGCACTCTCACTAGCTTGTTGAGCAACGGTATTCAGGTTGGTTCGAGAACAGCCCGACGTTCAGAGAGTCATCGGATGGTCGAATGGTACTTTCGGTAGTTCTGCTCAACGTGCCGAAAGAGTATCAACGCCTTGCCCGTTTCCCAGATGACCGCGACATTCGAGATCCCGGGGGTGCAGAAGCAAGACATGCATGTCAGCTTCCGATCCAAGCATATCATCGTCACCTGGAGAATGAGAAACGTCAGAGAGAAGATGGAAGACGGAGTGCTCGTGCGCGACAGACAGGAAGTGAAACATACCCAGTTCATTCCTCTCCCTGAGGGGACCAAAGTGAGCTCTGAGTAACAATGCACACCAAAAATGCTGATTCACGTACCAGTTCGAGGACGTGAATGCATCCCAAGATGGGCGGTGGCTCATCCTGACATACCCAAACTCACGTTGTATACCCGTGTCGCCGCCCGGATCTCCTCGTACGCCCAGAGTGAGTAGTCTCGCCTCCCGGTCTCAGCGTTGTGAGCTTATTTCTGTATTCTTTGTCAGACCGTGTTGTCCGAAGCAGCAGCGACCGAGTTCCACACATGCTCACCTGTCGAAGTGGAGCTCGAACAGGAGTCATAGGAGCTAGATGTGAAGGCAGAACATGTACGAGTAGAGCACAGTTTTGTTGATACCAGTATTTGTACACGTCGTCTGAGATTCGCTGGAAGACGCAGGGGCGCCCTTTGAAGAACAACCCGTAAGACTCGATATTACGATTACGCCCAACCTGTACGCTAGAGCAAGAATAACGATAGTATGCGTGACGTCCGTTGATCGATCGCGATGCCACAGTCCAGAGGAGATGTTCTACCGGTGGATGCGGGACCAGTCCTCGAGCCCTACCCTCAGAACTAGTCGCCCATATCCGGGCACCGTACGCTGATAATGTGCGCCTCGATACCCGCACCGTCTTCCCCAAAACGGACCTTCTGCGCCTTCTGCTTCCATTGCTGGTGAGGCAGGTCCGGTTCCTCGTGGATCGCAGCAAGACCATCCAGCTCGCCGTCGTCCTCGCCAGATTCGATGTCACCGGCGCGGGCCCTTGCTCGGAGAGACTCGGGGTCGCTGGAATCTGGCCGCTGCAGCACGAGGGAGGTCAACCGCCGACCATACACGCAGCCCGTGTCGACGCCCATACTCCATCGCTTGATGTCGAGCGAGCGCGTCGCGGCGTGGCCATACACCACAGTAGCCGGCTCGCACGGGAGTGCGATGTCCATCGTGTGTCCCTTCAGGCCGGCACGAGGGTGAGAACGTGCGCTCGTGGTGAAGTTGGCGGAGTCGTCGCCATCGTCATCGACGTCAAAGCCTTTGCAGAGCTCCATCTGCTCGTTCCAGACCTTGCTCCAGGGCGTGCCCTTGCCATTGACCCTAAGGACCGCCTTTGAGCGCTAGTTCGGTGAACGCGAGGTACAAACGCACCGAGTGACCTTGCCCTTCTTTTTGCGTATGCCGCGCATGTTGACGAGCACCCATGGGTCCTGGTTCCCTGGAATGTCTGTCAGGAGAGCCCTCTCCTGCGCAGTGCGAAGTTTCTCCCGTGTCTCGTTTTTCAAATCCTCAGCAACTATCGAAGACACCAGCGCAGCCTGGGGATCCGGGGAGGAGGTCGCGACAGCAAAGTGGGACTCCTCAGAGCCTCGCGTCAGTGTCGGCGGGTGCGCAAGAGGCTGGCGTTTGTCTGTCTGGGGCCGCTTCGGGTCGTACGGCAGCAGGCCGGCGTGCACCACGAAGAAGTGCTCTGACGGCACATGCAACACGAAAGGCAGCGAATACAGACACGCCTTCTGCTCCGGCGTCATCTCTCTGTTCGACCATAGTTCAGGACCCCCTCGCGCACTAACACGGACAAACTCACCGTGCCAGCCAGTAATGATCGTCGAAGATGGGCCAGTCCTTGTTCTGGTGGCCCCTGCCAGGCTGGGGGATCCGGCGCCACCACTCCTCGCGCCAGGTGCCCACGGCGCGCTTGCGCGCGACCAGCGCCCACTCGTCGGGATCCGCGGAGCCCTTCGGGTCTCGCTTCACGTCGTGCATCCACTCATGCTCGATCAGCTCGAGGAACTCACGCCCTGTCTTCACAGGCGGTCCTGGATGCGTGTGCGAGTTCGGCTCCGCGCGTGACTCGAGATGGAGGGTAGGTTTGGGGATGGAGAGCTGCAGAGGCTCGAACCAGTCGCGCCATGCGCGCCATTGGACGATCGTCTGGTCGTGGTTGCCGCGCACGGCGTAGAGGGAGCCGGCGGCCGATCCGCATTTGTGCTCCGTGATGAAGTCGAGAATGGCGAGCGAGCCGGAGAGCGTAGACTTCGACATGGTGTCGCCGGCGAGTATGATAGTATCCGTTGAAGCATCGTAATTCGCTGCGGAGAGTAGGTGACTATCAGGAGGAAAGAGAAGATTAGCACTGTAGTATCAGAGTCTGAGTTTGTGTAGATACGGAGCAGAGTCAATGGCGCCTAACTGTATGCTTCGCGAACAGTCGCCACAATCAGCAGGGAAGAGCAGCTATGAAATTGACCTAGACACATCCAACATGCCGCGACAATGTATCCAGTCCCACCAAGATACCGATCAAGGCGAAACGAGCAAGGTGAGCGGCTGCCTGAACAGGAGAAGACCTGGCGACTCCTCGTCCAGTGCTGGCAACACCTCACTTCCTCCGGATAAATGTCGTGCGAATGACAACGCGGTGCACCGTGCTTATTGAATGAAACGGTCTCGCTGGACAGACGCGCGTATGTTGCAACAAAGGACAGGGGAACGTCCGCCCCGAATGTACAGTCGAGCCTCCCGCCGAGCTCGGGTATCCTGGCAAGGAGTCTGTTGAAGTGAGAGGCAGACTGGGAGCTGGCTTAATGAAAGGGGCTACGCGCTCCGAGAAACGGGTAGCCTCCACGTCTGCAGGCGCGTATCACCGAGAGCTTCGCTGCCGTATCCGTCTCCGACGAGCTTCGCAGACACGTCTGGTGGCAGCAGGAGATCCGAGCCACACAGCCGCAAGCAGACCACTAGGCCAAAGGCGTGCTCTATCGTGCATGGATGTGCAGCGCGTTCTGGGTCGAGGGCACCCGCCGCCAATCACGCACCCCGCATTGCACAGGGAGGGCGGGCACATGACCGCTAGAAGACGTACGAGTAATGCAGGAAGCGAGGGATGACGCGAGAAGAAGCAGAGGGGATATGGAAAGACGGGACTGACTGGAAGGACTTGTTCATGCCGTGGAGGTCCCCGACGAGCAGCACCCGCCGATTCGGGTCGTCTGCGCGCAACTGGGGTCAGCGTGCGGTGTGCATCGCAGACAGGCGCGGGTGACTCACTCAAGCCCAACTCCCCCTCCGAGAGCGTGTAGGTGTGGATGACCTTGTTGAAGTCGGGGAAGTCTGCAGTGGTTTGCGTTCAGCACCGCCGCGCAGGGTCAGATTGCGTGCGTGAGAGAGGTGAGATTGAGCGGCGCACCATAGTCTGGCTTGGGCCTGTTTGCGAAGCCAGGCCAAGAACCGGGCGTAATCCACTCAAACTTCGTCGCGAGTCCAAAGAGGAGCACCGACGAGAGGGTCAGGGCTGCCACAGAGTATACGCGTTGCCGACAGGAGCTCGTGTCGTCGCGACGCCGTTTGGACGGAGACATGGGGTACGGTATGCACTCAAATGAGGGGAGGGTGGGAGCAGGAGACAAGCCGGTGTGCGAGTGGTAACATACCACCCTTCAGGCTGAGACGAGAGGCAGCTCCGCCTGCGGCCAGCGCTACGACCAAGCTGCCGTCATGAGAATAACATTTTATCTGATAAGATTTCCCCCGGATCTGCGTACCGCACCAGTACAACATGGTAAGTCACAGGGAGCATCCGCGACCAACCAAGGCCACTTGTTAGACTCCCTGCAACGTGAAAACACTGGATACAGGGTATAAATATCAGGATAGGCATTCACAGGTGTATGACGGTAGTCTGATGGCGATCACAGATGCTGAGATGTCAAAGTACCGCATTCTACACCTCAATGGGTCCATGTCATCTACAGAGTAAGCGATGCACTACTCGCAGGGAAACATCTATCATTAGTATCTCATTACAATACCAAGCTCCTCCACACGGTGGTCCACAGGTGTATCGGATCAATGAGTCCGGATAAAGTCTGTGACCAAGTGCTTGAACTCGTTGGGCCTAAAAGATACACGTCAGCCTCAATGGCACCCAGGATAGGCACGTGTTAGAACGCACTTTTCAGCATGTACTGGTCGCAGTATGGTTCAGCATGATGAAGGGCAAGATAGGACCAATCGACGTACCCCAGTGACCAGCCTCTAATCGTTCCAGCTTCATGTTAGGGAAGAACTGCTTGGCAATAGGTATATTGTGGTCGTTGATATACCTGTCCTATCGTCAGCCACGTTTTCCATATCCATATGCGCTGCCAACAACTCACTTGCTCTTCGTTCCCTTGATAAACAGCGTGTTCCCCTCCCACGTCCGTTCCCCAGGCTCGTACGGGAACGACCCCAGCTCTGGTATACTCTCCCCGATGATATCCAGCGGGATCTGGAACTCGAGCGCATGGTGCTCATGGCCCTGGTGCTTCAGATTCGTCAGCAAGAACGCGCGCGTCATCGCGTCCTGGAGCACCCAAGCCCGCGTCAGCGGCGGTAAAGCGGCAGCCGAGCGCGGGGGACACACCTGCTCGTACGGGCGGAGGATGTCCTGCGCCTCCTTGCGGCTGGTGACCTTGCTCGCCTCGATCTTCTTGAGCGCCTCGACGTACCCGCTGAACTCGCGCGAGAGCGGGCCCTTTGAGGGCGCGATATCCGCGACGATCAGGTGCCGGAGGTCGGGCGGACACGTCGGGTCTAGCGCGACCGACATGGCGACCTTCCCGCCCCTTCATCCGCCCTCGCGCGTCAGCACTCGCTTGCAAGGGAGGGGGAAGGTAAGCGTACATGGAGTGCCCGAGGAGGGAGACGTTCGTGAGGGCGTGCGTGCGGAAGAAGTGGAGGACGTCCACGGCCATGGCGGCGTAGGTCATGGGCCGGGCGTGCGGGGACGTGCCGTGGTTGCGCAGGTCCTACGGCTACATGAGCTCAGACACGGACGGGCGCGTATAAGGGATTGGCGTACTAGGGTGTAGATGGGCGTGTCGAGGTCCCGGAGGAAGGCCTTGGAGAGCGAGAGCCAATTTCGCTTCATCCCGCTGCTGAAGCTCAGTACTGCGTTCGCTGGGAGGTGTGGTACACGTACAAGAGACCGTGCAGGATAACGAGAGGTCTGTCCGTCGCGTTCCCATTCTTCGGTACAAGCCTGTCAAAGTGTAGGTTCACTGGTTTTATCGAGTTGGCCGGTGCATTCGATAGGCGTCGCAGGTGCACGTGCGTGTACAGTGTTCGAGAGTACAGCGGTCGGCGCAGGAGCATAGGGAATCCGAGGACCATAGCAAAGAGACCAGATCTCCAGAAACAACGTGTACAACTAGAAGCCTCGTCTACTAGTTTGCGAGGGGGGAAAGCACGGTTGTGTACGGGTTTGTGCGGCAAGTTCGCTCGAGCGTCGGCCTGCGTTCCGACGGTGTCGGTCCGGGCGCGCTGCATCACGTGCAGGTATTCCTCCGGGCGACTCGCGCGCCCGACCGGCCCTGAATCGCCCCGTCACGCTAAATTTCTCCAGTCGAGTTTCTCGTCTTGCCCTCCGTCGCGAGTGATGCTCCTTGCTGGTCGCGGCGAACATCAACCAATGTGTTTAAAGTGAGTGTTTTCCTTTGACACTCGGAAATCTCTGGTTATTCGCTCGACTTGATGATACTTTTCGTTTACCTCCAGCGTCCCGACCTTTACCAGGTCGTCGACGCGATGACCTCGAGTTTTTTTGTCATAGTTACACTGATCGGTTTTACGTTTCTGCGTTCGTTCGCCTGCGACATTTGTGCTGACCTTCCCTGCCAGGCAGGTCTACATGTATCGGGACGACATTACAGTGGGGCAGTGGCGTGTATGGTGAGTCTGGATGCTCGTTTTGTCGGCCCTTTTTTGCACACACTCTACGTGATGATCCAAAACATTCAAACTAGAGTATCTGAGAGTCCTTGTGGCTCGATGCTTTACGCTTATCTGTCAATCCCCTGATCCTTCTTCGCTTGGGTATCTGCACCGCTCATGGACACCGCTCACGCTATCCTCATAGGCTCGGATTCTTACATGAATGGCACGCAGCCACTTGCGATAGTCGTAGCTAGGTGAGCCACCTTTCCATCTTGTGTTGCAGCGATGTAACAAATGGAGTTACCGCCTGATCCTGGTCTACAAGACCTCGACTGTGACGACAAATCCAAGGCTGTTTTTTAATATTCTGAGCTTCTCTCTATCCGTCCATCATCCACGACGCTAACCTCTTCCTTCTACTTCTAGGTAACCTGTCATCGAATGATGCACTCATTGACCCTTCGGACGATGCTGCAACGTCGATAGGTGAGCGTCTTCCGCCTATTTATCGTTAGATGATGTTTTATCACGACGGTCTTCGTACTATCACTGCCGAAACTGCCCGCCACAGCTCAATTACTTCGGGCAACCCCCTCTGATTCTACCTCCTTCGTATTGTTCTCTTGTTATGCATTATGCTCATTGTCGACTTCTTCTCTTTAGGATCCGATAATCAGGCCCACATTCCTGCCTGGCATCAACCGAGAAGTCTTTACATGGTGAGTCTCAAGTTCAATCGTGCTATGGTACACCCCTTTCGGATGATTCAAGCAAACAAAATATCAACTAGAAGCTGTTGCTTAGCCTCGTGCTTTGATTATAAATTCCTTACCCACTGATTCGCTCCTATTTTTCTTTCGTGACAAAGTACTCACTGTCTATCACGCTATCTCCACAGGCCAACTTGTTGCTGAGTGCTGATGCGCGGCGATAGGATTGTGGTCGGGGTCTGGACGGTAAGTACGCTGCACACGTCATGTATATTACTCTACGTTTGAATGAAATCGTGCTTCCTTCCATGCGTGTGCTCTCGAGTCTCGAGTGGTCCTTCAGCGTGCCAGCGTCGCCCTCCGCGATAAGAAATATGCAAAACGGTGTGGGCGATGCCGCCAGGACAACATGGTGCGCAGTGATAATGCATGTTAGGGCTCTCCGCAGAGCAAGCAGATCGTGAACTCGAAACGTGTCTCACGAAAGAAGTTGGCCCACCAGGCGATGCTTGCCCGTCGCTACGTGGGTCTGCTTCTTGAACGTGCGTGGAGGGAGCACATGATCGACGCGTCGCGGAGTAACCACGCTGTAGCGCCGCAGCTGACGCGTCGAAGTGCGTCATGGGTGGCGATTCGCCGTCGGCAGGACGAATTGGGCTCAACTGGGTTATTTCCATTCGCTGGGTCATGCGCATGCGCTGCCGTGCCCAGACAGTTCGCGGACGGCCGGCGTCCCACACACAGGCCCTTGCTGACAGAGGGCGTCGATGGCAGGCACAGCGAGCACGGCAAGCAGCCCAGCGAGGAGGACAATATGTACAGTCTATGCATTAACGTTAAACGTAGCGACTTCTGCTTCTTCCTGGACTATACTCGTACACCGAGGTAATAACACGACACTCAGACCGACGAAAGCGACATATGCACAAGCTCAATAGTCCGTCATACCCAAGGCATGCAGCGCCGCCTCACTTGCGATCCTTCCACGCGTTGTCGACGCCCATCTTTGACCACTTCCCCGCTACTGCAGGATCGTCCGGCTGGGGGTTTCTATCGGCAAGCCTGTTCTCCCCCGTCGTCGTCTTCGCATCCATCAATCCCAGACCGCCGTCGCTCCCGCCGCACATCTCACCAGGCGCCTCGCCGTGGCGGACCGCGCTGCTCGCCATGACGCCGGATTCATTCTGCGGCACCGCGCGGGACAAGGTGGGGTGAGCCTGGCTCGCACTGCTCGAGGAAGGTTGCGCACCCTGGTTCGGCGCCTCCGCGGCGGCGGCGAAGTTGACGTACGGCGCGGATGTCGGGTACGCGCCGGAGGGCACCTCGTACGGCGTGTGCGCGGGGTCCGGCTCTGAGACGACGTAGGTCTGTGTGCCCCCGAGTGAACGGCGTGGCTCCGGCGACGCGTCCTCCTGCTTCTCGTAGATGGGGGACACCGTCGCGTTCGGCGGGGGCGGGCTCGTGAGCGGCGAGTTGGCGAGCACCTTGAAGGGCGAGTGGAACGCCCGCGCCGGGGCCTGCATGGTGCGCGAGAGCGAGCGAGTGTGTTTCGCGACGGCGCGGAAGGCGGACATGGCTGGGAAGGTAGGAGAGGTTGTAGGGAAGATGGGGGAACAGTTGTAGTGGGCTATATGCTGTCTGGGTGCGGCTTTTGAGGGCGAGAGTGGGAGGCGAGAACTGGGAGAAGCGGCCAGCCAACGGCCAGCTTTGAATGCATCCGCCGTGGGGTAAATGGGGTATACGCGCATCATACTCTCACGCCTGCGTATTTCAATCCGTGTCATCCTGCCATAGCAGGCCAATTTCTAGACTGGCTTCTCGTACCACACCACCCTCGTCAGCCACCGCACGGGCCATCCACACGTAGCAACCGCGTACGGTAGACACGGCCCCCTGAAACAAGTGCTGGCCAGATGGGCGCTGCCGGCAGAGGGAACGGCATAGCACCACCCGCCCATGTCGGAAGGGATGTTCCTATACACAGTGAGCTCACTTGATGGGATAAATCCGCGTCACGAAACCTTGGCGGCAAGCATCGGCAAGGACCTGAAACGGAAGCAAAATGAGTCCTTCGAGCCGGGATCGAACCAGCGACCTCAAGATGATATGTATCCATTACAGTCTCGCGCTCTTCCAACTGAGCTATCGAAGGCCATACCTACTTTCGTTACTGCCCCTTAATACTGGTGCTGACAAGTTGAGACGATAAATCCTCTATTTAGTTGTATGACCACCATCCTTGGCCAACGGGATCGACGTTCCAGAGAAGTTGAAGTTGTCGGGCGATCATATACTTGCAGTTCTGCATACACGGACACTTCCATGTGTGCCATCGCTCACCGTGAAGGCATTTAGTATTGGAAATGTACTGCCGATACAGTAGGCACTGGCCACCACTTACTAGTAGCACCAGAATTGCCAAAGCATATTGAAAACACCCTCGTAAGGCTATCTATCTCGTCCATGGTCTTACCCTGTCAAGACGTACAGCCGACTTGCTGCAGGTTGATGGACTCGCACTCTTCCTGGAAGGGTCCATTATGTGCAACGAGATTGACTTGCGGGGCCCACAGGACGATTCGTAGACATCCGGTAGCTCAGTGTGAAGTACTCGAGTCTGGCGATTTGACTCGCTATTTGGGATCGAATGCCCTTGTCTACCATTGCTCTTCTAGGTAAAATTTCTGTCTCGTTTGGGAGGGCAGTACAGCACCTCAACTTGTTGGATCGCTCCCCGGGCTCACGTGCCACTACGACTGCATAGTGTTTCCGAGGCGTTCGTAGCCAAATTGTCGACATAGTATTATGTAGGTACGTACACGTTGAAGCAAGGAAATGCCTAGCATAGCTCACTTAATGCTTGCTCCAATGCGGTCCGAGAATTCACAATGACGATAGAATATCTGTCGGCCGCCGACTCACAGGAACTCCTACCAGCCCTTCCCTCAACTGTACGTCCAGGAACCAAGGTCACGTAACGTCGAGCTTCTGTGCCTCGCGGCGCCCAGTACGTGTAAATAACGCTCATCGCGGAGGTATATCGGCTACTTATGTATGTACTCCGAAAGCACGTACGGCGCAAGAAGAATAGTCTCTAACAGACGATATAAAACCCAGACTACTTAGGATACGAGGTGACGAGACGAGACGAGGAGATCAGCTAATAGGGAGAGTGCGAGTGAGTGCCATTGACAGTCATCAATACTGGGAGGGCGGTCGACGCCCCGAATGACGGGCGAGGTGAAGTGCGAGACGCTAATATACAAAAGGACAGGTAACGCGAAGGCAGGAAACGGGTTGCAAGGTTCGGTGCGCAGAGGGAAGACGTGCGTGCACTATAGACAAGCGTCCCTTCTAAGTAGCAGAGAGCCAGAGCGGTGCGTCAGCGAGAGCGGCCATACGTCGTAAACGGTAAACGGCAGTGTCCTGGATACGCAATAGATGCAGGTGGTTTTGGTGTTGGTGCGGACGAGAGAATGAATGAGGGTCGTGAAGGACGTGAAGACAGGCCGAGCCAGCCTCATAGCTTAGGGGCAGGGTAGAAGACAGTCGTGACGTGGTCGTGAGGATAGAAGACACATGCAACGCCTGTAACGGAGGCGCAGATCAGTACCCAAGCCGCATACAACTGAATAGCGAACACGCACGACTCCGACGCGGCGTACACACGCTCATCCGCGACAGCAGAGCGCAGCCCAGAAGCCCCGGTGCCTGCCGCCATGCTCGTCCTGCTCTCCCACTCTCGCCATCTGTTCCCGGTCGTACATACCCATTCCGCGCGTACCCGTGCCGCCCATGGTATCGCGGTTGGCTGCTGTGCCCGCCGTCATCGTGCCCTCGCGCGAGTTCGTCCCGTTCTTGCCCTGCTGCTGGCCGTAGACAAACGAGTCATTGCCATTCGCCTGTCCGTTGGTTACCGGCGTTCCGCCATTGGGTGACGAGCGGTCGTACGCCGTCGCGCGGTAGCCGCCGGGGCTCGGTGTCGCATACGGGTGCGACGCCAATGCCTGGCTTTCCCGCTCTGCACGTGATATGTGCTGTTGGCTCTGCCGTCTACTCGCAGGAGCTAACGGCTGCACTGAAGCATGCTCGCGCGCAGTGCGCGTGCCATCCTGTGCGGCGGCGCGCCGACTGCTGCTCTTGACGTGGGCTGGCGTAGGCGCGAGGACCATTTGCGACGAGGGTGATTGGGTGCTCTCCTGCAGGGCTTGACGGCTGCGCCGATGTCCGTCGTGTCCGCGGGATCGGTGCTCACGGTGTGGAGTATGGGGTGCCGCGGCGTTAGCATGGGCCTGAGCAAGCAAGTTAGAAGGGGTCTACAAAGGGGAATGAGTAGACACTGCGGCATCCGCAAGGCAATACGTACGTGTCCAGCCTCCCAGCCCTTGCCATTGTTCAAGAGCATCCAGTCGAAGACACCATCCTCTGGCTCTCCAAGCGTCTTCAGCACCTTCGTGAAAAGCTCGCGGAGGAAATCGTAGTCCGGCGTTTCCTCGAACCCGAGTTTCCGAACATAATTCATGTAGATCGCGAACTCCTCTGCACCGCACATCAGCCACCCCAACACCATTGTCCCTTCACAAGACACTTACCAGGGAAACCCTCACAGAGTTCATTTATCGGCGTGCTCTGCTTCTTCTCGCCGATCTTCTCATACTTCTGCTTGTTCGTGGCTGCGCGCAGACCCTGCCACGGCAGGCCACCACGCAAGAAGTACATGAAGACATGGCCAAGCGACTCCAGGTCGTCTCGACGCGACTGCTCGCGGCCGAGGTGGGTATTGATTGACATGTACCGGGCGGTGCCGGATAGCGACTTGCGCTCGCGGTAAGGAATGTGCTGCTTCGTCTTCGGGTCACGGTAGTGCTTCGCCATACCGAAATCTAAGTGAAGGTGAGTATGGAACACAGCTCTCCATCACATCGCAATATGCAAAGGGGCGCATGCCCACGAACACACGGGGAGCAGACGACGCTAGCTCCGGAGCATGGGAATGTCATACCACAGGTCCTGACAGTATCGTGGAATGCGCAATGCATGGCAGCGGACATACCGATGATGTGGATGGTGTTTGCATTCTTCGACCCTGGGACGCCGATCAGAAAGTTGTCGGGCTTTATATCACGGTAGATAAGGGATTTCTCGTGAATTGCTTGCACACGAGTGACCTGCGAGTCTGGTAAGCTAACAATATTATCCTCACACTGGCACGAAGCAGCTGTAGGCCGACAGGCCGCGGCAAGGACTCAGCAAGAAACGCAGCGCGTTGCGAGTAGCGGAGCGCTGAGGTGTGGAGAAATCGTGGAGGGATCTCCGGAGCGCCAGTCACTGGCAAAGTGGCCGCACAGCATTGGGATACCAATGGATAATGGGAAGGCGTTCTGAGGCCTCAGCGGACAGAGAGAAATACTGCTGAAGGCTTGGTCGTCTGTGGACAGGTGTTGGTAGTCGCACGGCCGCGCAGCACACATAGAAGACATCCAACACATTGCGCTCGAGTCCCAAGCGGCTGAAAGCACCAACGCACGGACCACAGAGCGAGTGCTATGATGCTCACCATCTGCTTAGCAGCCATGCACACGGTCTTGATCGTGAATTTGCGGCCGCACATGTCGAAGAGGTCCTCAAGATTTGGGCCGAGCAGGTCGATGACGAGGACATTGTGCAGACCTTCCTGACCGAAGTAATGCACTTGAGGAACACCAGCTATACAAAAAGCTCAGTACAGACTGAGGCAATAACACTGACATACATACGCGTTCCATTGAGTGTCCGGTATGACCTATACTCATCTCTGAGTTGGGGTGCTTCCGATTTCCGAGGTTCCTAGGGTAACTATGAGGAAAGCGCAAGTGAAGAGTATTTGACGGTACGTACAAACTTGATAGCAACGGGTTGGTTATTGAGAAGGTTGGTGCCTGCGCACTGCTCATCAGATACCAGGTGTCACTCCAGGAGGACGAGCCATACCCTCGAAGACGACACCAAACGAGCCCTCGCCTATCTTCTTGCCAACCCGAAAGTGGGCGCCCACGATGCCGTTCGACGTCCCGGATTGCGAGCCGTGGTGGGCGGACGAGGAGGCTATTACGTGGGGGGTGGCCATGGTGAGGAGGAAGAGGCGGGAAGGAGGGGCAAATGGAGGGGAATGTCGAGACTCGACGAGGGGGACGCTGAGCCGCTCGGGGCGGGGCGAGGGAGAAATGATGGCGGAGTCTCAAGGGACGAGACCGCTATATGCCGCCCGCGCACAACCGGCACGCGCACCCGCTTCCGCACCGAGGCCTCGCAGCCTCCCACCACCACCACCGCCTTTCCTGCGCCCGCAAGTCGCAGGCAGATTTCTGTCATATCCTTCCTTGGCATCGACTTACAGCAGGCACATCGTTGACCGAATTATCCTCACAATTGCAGGTTATTCGTCACTGAGAAGCCGAGTATCTCGAGTCGATACGCAGTCAGGAACGCAGGGGAAACGCGTTGGCTTTTAGCCCGTATGACCGGCAACCTGACATAGATCTGTGTCCATGTTCCTCGCTGCGAGAGGGGCACAACCGTGGCTCAGGATGATCCATGATCCAATTACTGCAGATGCGTATCATCATGGTTACAGCCTGGCATCTGTCACACTTGACTTCTATCACAGTGAGCCGTTGTTCGTTGTTTTGTGGTGAAATAACAAAACCACTCGCAATGTTATGAATCACTCGAAGTGTACCTCAGTGGCTACTCCACGGCGTCCGTGGCCGAACAGAAGCCAGGAAGGCCTTCCCGTGAAGACGCTACTCGCTGGTTGCAGCTCCCGCGTAACGACGCAGCCCATAGCAGCGGAGAGGAATGACGCATATGTCTCCAGCATGCGATCTCTCTTGGTGCTGCAAGCCCCTGGTTGACTCACAGGCACCTCGATTCTGATGCTACGCCGCTGGTGGAACAAAGGGCGATTACGAAACTCTGCAGAGAAAGCGTATGCCGGAGTCGGTATGGTTACTACGTATCCGGCGGCTTGACTCCCATGGAAGCTTCGCCATGGGTGGTACTCTTGCACGATGGCTCTCACATTCGGCAACATCTCTTGACACGCAGCCTCGGTCTATGTATTTGAGCTGAGACCCCCAACGTCAAAACCGCAGGATGCGCAAGTAGTACGGCCTCGGTCCCGAACGCCGCCTTCGATTCAAGTTGCATCTGATCTTGGGAGTGCTTGAACTCTTTGCAGCGGCTCTCGCTAATTCCTGTTCGCGAACGGAAGCACCTGAGAATGTTGGATGTCGCATGCAGAGTGGGCACGCTAAGAGAGGGATGTTTTGGTTCAAGTTCATGAGCCGTGGTTCGTAGCGCACCTCGGAGCTGTACTTGTCTGCCTTATGAGGGAGTTGTTCTCACGCGAATTCGACGTCGATTTGTTCTTACAAACACGGCCTTTCAACACGAATCAATAGTTCACAGTAGCGGTTTTCCGCTGGTTTTCGCGCCAGTTCTCCCGCCAGCTCTCGCGTCCGAAAGCAATTTAGCGCCGAGTTCTCAACTCTGATCGTACGCGCGAAAACCAGCTCTGGTTTTCGGCACAACAGACGGCAGCCACAGCGGAGTTTCCAACTCTGGCTCAGCCACCACATGCCGCCGACGTGTGGCTGCATTGTGATAAGCTCATTGAATCCCCTCTCTAATACTGCCAACATGCCTTGCCAGACAGAATGTCAAGAGCTGCAAAATGCTCTCAAAAAGGCATTCCTTGTGCAATATATTGTGAATCTGGAGGCATGATTATATGACAATGAGTCTGATAATTCTGATTCCAGCTCTGATGAGGATAAGGATGATATCGAGACCTCCTCCACCTCCACATCTGATTCCTCTGACTTTGAGTCAGACCCTGACCTCTCATATTTTGAGGAGTCGGAGGAGGGCAATAAAAAAAAGTAGAGTCAAGTGGGTGAACATGACACAGCAACCTGCAGTTGTGTGTGGCACCAGCGCAGTGGATATTAAAACTCCGCTGTGGCTGTCGTCCGTTGTGCCGAAAACCAGAGCTGGTTTTCGCGCGTACGATCAGAGTTGAGAACTCGGCGCTAAATTGCTTTCGGACGCGAGAGCTGGCGGGAGAACTGGCGCGAAAACCAGCGGAAAACCGCTACTGTGAACGCCCCTAATTAGTATGGCGTAAAGTCGAAATGGGTTCTCAGCGTTTGTGCAGGCACCAAACTATAGCGCTACAGTGTAGTGCAAGGACTTCGAAGCAAACCCTCACCCCCGGATACGGCATCTCATTCTAAGCCTTCTTCCACGATGACTCCCCCCTGAGAGCTTTCATCCATTTCCCTCTTCGTGCCCACAATTGTTCAATGTCCCACGAAAGCCCACGGGTGCATGAGGTGGTAGTAGCTATACAGCGCACAGATGCCGGTTTGGGAACGAACCGCCATCTTCCTGGCGGTTACCGGTTTTTTTGGAAGGGGCTGACTGTACATGTAGTGCATCGCAATGTCAGCCTCAAGGTCTTTAAACCGCCTGGCGTCGCCTTCGAAACCCTGGAGATACTTTGCCTTCGCCCGTCAGGATTAACTGGTATCGCCGCCCTCCTTCAAGCCTCTCTGCCCGACAGAAGCAACAACATGGCCACGCGACAGCGCCTGCCTCTCTACCAGTTGTATCTATCTCTCGCAGCCACCGTCTATGCGCTCTGCTACCCTCCGCGGCGCCTGGAAGAACATCTGAGGGCCCTCGAAACTCTGGACAATATGGCACTCTTCTACTCGGCTCTTGGTTGCTACACTTTCTCGGTGTTCCTGCTGGTCTACTGGGGTGTCATTCCGTTGGCTGCGTTGTTCGTCACCCGGGTCTTCGGTGCACTGTTCTGGACCCTCGGCGCTTGTGACAAGGGCTTACAGTACCTCAAGGTTCGTTGTCCCCAGTACAACCCATCTGAATTGCATACGGTGCTGACATGTTATCACCACACAGTATGCCATTGTTAAATACCTTCATCGGCGGTGCCGCGTTCGGGTACGGGGCTCAAAGATTGTTCCCTCGGATGAGGCTGACATTCACTTAGGACATCGAAACCTCACTGGATTGGAACCTTCGCGAAGAGCACTACAAGCTCAATATTGCGGACCTCCAGAAGAGCAACGATGCCCTCGACACCAACCTCGACACCGCCGTCAAAGCGCACAGCCGGACCCGCTCCGCGCTCAAGAAGGAGAAGGCCTGCGCCCGCAAACGCGAGACCGAGATCAAGCGGCACAAGCGTGCGAGCAAGGGGACAATTACTCGGCTGCACGAGCACGGGCGCACTCTGGCCACGAGAATTGCAGACAACGAGGCCGTCATCGATGCCCGAGACGCCCACATCCGTCAACTCGAGACCAAGCTCGACGGTGCCAACGACCAGATTAACGGCCTCCTCAAACAGCTCGCTTGTGCTGAAGCTCTCGCTCACGACCATGCGACCTCGGCCGAGGACTTGAATGTTAAGACGCTCGATAAAGAGGCGACCATCAAAGGCCTCAACGTTGAGCTCGAACAAGAGAAGCGGGCGCGGGGATACTGGACTGACCGCGCGCGCGAGAATGCCGAGACGGTCGACACACTCCAGGACAACCTTGTGGAGCAGGAAGACACCAACTGCAAGCTCATGGGCGAACTCGGAGAGGAACGGCTCCGTGCACGTGCGGCGGAGGACAAGGTTCGCGACATGAATGCCCAGAACGTCGCACTTCAGGCTACCATCGAGAACTCCGAAGCTCAGGTCGCAAACCTCAAGGAGAACGTCGCTGAGCTCACTGTGAAGGCGGGGAACTGGGAACGCAAGGCCAACAACCACGAGTCCGAGGCAGCCGAGTGGAAGGCACGCGCCACCGTGCACGAGGACAAGGCAGTTAATTTGGAAAACCACACCTCCGAGCTTAAGGCGAACATCCTTAACCTGCGGACCGAGGTCGCTCACCTCGAGACCCGCAGTAAGGACTTCGCTTCCAAGGCTGAGGACTGGAAATCCAAGGCTCGCGCGCACGAGCGCAACGCTGCTGAGTGGAAGGCTCGTGCTACCAAGGAGCGGGCTAGGGCTGACAGTCTGGAGACTCGCAAGCACGAACTTGGCCTGGAAGCTGGTGACTTGAGCTCCCGTGTCGCCGAACACGAACTCCGTGCTATCGCACTAGTGACGGAGGTCGATGATGTCAAGGCTGGTGCACTCAACCACGAGAACGCCGCCCAGGAGTGGGAAGCCCTTGCAACCAAGCAGAAGGACCGGGCGGACAGACTTGAGGACCGCGCCGCCGATCTCGAGCTTGCTATCCTTGAGCTCAAGGGCTCCCTCGTCGACCGCGACAACACCATCGAGGCTCTGGAAACGCGCAGCCGCGAGTTCGCGGTGAAGCTCAGCGACGTCGACGACCGTGCTATCATCCTTGAAGCGGAAGCCCACGAATGGGAGGACCTAGCTCATGAACACGAGGCTGCAGCTCACAAGTGGAAGACCCGTGCAACCGAGCTCGAGGTGAAGGCGGACGGCCTGGCGAACTCTGCGACTGAACTGGAGGCTCGGGCTCTCGATCTTGGCAACGCTCTTACCAAGGCTGAGGTGAAGGCGAGCCGCCTCGACACTCATTTCCGTACCGAACTGGCTAGGGCTCAGACTCTGGAGGCGCGTGCTCTTGAGCTGGAGGATAGCGCCATGAACTGGGAGATGCGCGCGATCAAGGCCGAGGACACTGCCAACGAGTGGGAGGCACGCATGGACGAGCATACGGCGAAGGCAGACGCCTTGCAGATTCGTGTGGACGAACTGGAGGCCGACGCACTTGCTCGAGACGCTCGCATCTGTGTACTCGAGACGTCAGTTGACGACCGCGATGTCCGCCTCAAGGCAGCCGAGCTCACCAGCTGCGAATGGAAGGCACACGCGATCGAACAAGAATGCAAGACGAGCATGGCGGAAGCTCGCGTTCGTGAACTCGAGATCACCGTGGGCGCGCTGGACTCTCGCATCAACGAGCAAGAGCGTGCGAAGGCCGTTGTTGACCAGTACGTTACTCAGGTAGAGGCTGACTTAGCCGCGTCTCAGCAAGTCATCGCCGTTTTCATCGAACGCTTCCGCGAGGGCCGCGACACCATTAAGGACCTCACTCACCACAACACTGGTATCTCTTCGGAATATGAGCAACTCAAAGCACGTGTCCTTACACTGGAGCATGAAGCGCAGAAGGCCTCAAAGGAACTTGCAGAGGCTCGTGCTGCCCCGAGCGCGGACATGCGGTTCGACCTGGACAGTTCCTTCGACAAGGACGCGGATCTCGACGCGTCGACGCTGAAGTGGAACGCCCTGGAAGAACAACTGGCTGTTATGGAAGCGGAGACCTCGACCTTCCTGATCTCGGACATTGTGCTCGACTTCGAAGTGAAGGACAAGCAGAAGGCGAAAGAGGACATCACGGACTGGCTGGAGAGCGAGATTGAATGTCTCAAGTATCGCCTCAACGCCGCCCAAGGTGAGCTTCGTACATCGGCAGCGAAGGTCGAGGAAGCCGAGGCCAAGCTGGCACGCAGCACCGAAGAGCTCGAATCACAGAAGCGGATCAACATAGAGCTCGAGAAGGCCCGGGACGCACTTCAGGCTAAGCAGATCGCGACGCCGGCCCGCGTTCAGGCTCTCAAGGCCCAGAAGCCCGCCGCAACACCGCTCGCCGTACGATCCACTGGCAATAGCACACCCAACAAGCGTGTGCTGGCTACACCGAAGGCAGGCACTCCGAGCGTTAGGACCCAGTCGACGCGCACCTCTGGCCAGCGCGAAAACCTGAGTCCTGCCGCGCTCGCATTGCAGAAAGACCGTGATGCTTTGAAGGTCAAGCTAGCTGCCTCGGAGAAGAACGTACACGACTTGAAAGCACAGCTTGCGGACAGCTCCAACAAAGCCGGCGCCTTGCAGGCGGAGCTCGACAAGGCCATACTGGTGCCTGCGCACGGTGGCGAAAGTGGTACGACGTCAACAGTGAGTGAAGCGTCTGGTCTGAAAGTAGAACGACCACTCACGGAGGCAAAGGACCAGGCGAACCAAGGTGACGAGATCGCTCAACGATTAAGCCGCCGCATAGCCGACCTTGAGTTAGAATGCGCCATGCTGAAGTGTCGTGCAACCGCTGCCAATGGCGGGGGAAGCACTGAGTGAGATCAATGTACGCCCTCGCACTACTAGACGTCTCTCACCTGCACCTCTCATGTCACATCACTTCAAAGGGCAACAATACTTGGTCGCCTCTCACCACTCGTTCCCCCTCCCCCATCTATTTATCAGCATCCCTCGAATGTCACCTCAAGTCCCCCTTGCGACACTTGCAAGACCACCTTCTTTCGTTCCTAATGTCTCGGGTAATGAATATATAATATCTAGCATCTATACCATTTCAATGGCGTTACAGTTTCTACTAGTACTATCTCCCGTGCATTCGTTGACCCTAGGTTCCACACTCCTTTCGAATTTCAATATCAATTTTTCAACAGTTAGAATGTCCGTCGCTTCCTGCATAGCCATGACGCATCGCACACACTAGTACACTTTATCTTAGGTTGACGCCACATGATGCCGCGTGTAAGCGTTTGGTGTTTGCCTGTAATTGATGTCATACACTCTGTTGGTGCCAGTGGCATACGCGTCGTCAACGCACAACGTCGTCTCCCCATTATACAACTTCTCCAGCTGCAGGTCTTTGCCTCCAATACTTGCGTCCTCGTCTACGGGACCAAATCCATTCCACCACATGAACGCTGCTTTTCGCGACTGACGCAAGAGTAAATAAAGCCCTTCCAGTGCCATCGGGGGACCTGTGAGTTCAAGTCACTGGTTCACGTCCGCGCTGAAGTACAGCAGGAGACTCACAGAATAAAAGTGCACAACCAAGATGATGCTTCCTATCGAGATTGAGGAGCGGGTCCTCGACTACCTCTGCAATGATGTCATCACTCTCCGGGCGTGTTGCCTGGCTTGCTGGTCCTGGGTACCGCGAGCTCGCCTTCATCTCTTCAAGGATGTCAAGCTACACTCTCGAAAAAGCTGCCTTCGTTTTCTCGACACCCTCGAATCAACATCGCAGTCAGACAAGAGTCCTGGCGTTGGTGGACTTGTTCGAGAACATCGTCTTCCCGCCATGTCTCTCCATCGCGCTGGCACGCGTACAAAGGTCGGGTTACGCTTCGACTTGCTATACCGCATACTGCGTTAACTTCCCCACATCGAAATCCTAAACACGGATCTTTTCGATTGGGGCGGATTTATGGTCCAGTTGCTTGAGCGCAGCGGCGACAGCCTCATCGCACCCAAGATATTCGCTTCGGTGTTCGACTTTCCTCTTCTGACGACTCTATGCCTGCGGAACATTGCCGTTCAATCTCGAGCCGAAGTAAGCGGGTTTGTGTGTTCGTTCCCCGCCGTAGAGAGGCTGGTACTCGATAGCCTCTCTGCGTCCTCGAACTTCGACCGCGACAGTGCTCTGCATCCTCTACGTGCCTTCCAAGATGAGACTCGGACCATACGCATCCTGGAGCTTGATGTGAATTCCCGATTCTGTTACGACAGGGTCGCACGAGTCATCTTGAAGGACCTTCGACAGGCCCCTTTCGAGCTATGCCTTGAGCGACTCAAGTGGGAGAGCGGCGATTCAATCGACACACCGGCATCAAACCGCTCCATGGTTCCCGTGATTACCGACATTTTTCACGACGCTGCTAGCACCTTGCAGGAACTTGACATCTCACTCATTCATGAAGGAGCTGGTGAGAGTGACATGTCGTTGCATGAAGTTACGATGGACTCACTAACTGTACGACTAATAGCATGGCTCAATGTCGCAGATTTCTCTCAGCATCGATCGTTGACTTCTCTTACGATAAAACTCCAGTTCATCCTCAGCGGCCCGAACTATTGGTCATCTCTCCCGGGAGTCATCTCGCAGCTCAACTCGCCTGTCCTGCGCGACTTGAAGTTGTGTTTCGAAATCCATCATGGTTCGAAGTGGGGCTTCCTTGACTGGCCGGAGATGGCGCGAAGTCTCGTATCCTTGCATCCGAAGTGTCCCGCCGTAACAGTGACCTTCGCATTCCAGTACCGTTACACCACTCCAGATGTTTCAGTCACTGAACATTTGAAGTCGCTTATGGGAGATGCTATTGATTCTGGCATACATATTGTGGTCCTTCACACGTCCTCCTCTGAAACCTGCGAATGGAAGACCTCTCGTTATCCCTCCGGAGGCCGTCCCAGCTTGTGTACCACTTACACTTACAAAGCTGAACGGACGACATACACCTGTTTGTCGCACGGGGATTCGTCGAATTGTATTGCAGGATAGAGTGCAAATGGTACGCCGTATATAGATCATTGCAGGGAGTCTTACGCTATAGTGTTGTCAGGTAACCTGGAGGTATATGTACATTGCCTGGATATTAGTACCGTTGGATCATACGAGTATGTGATAGCAAGATCTGCTCAGTACTCATAGACCCGGCTGCATATCATACAACTACAGCCACCCACTGTGACGCATCGGGAAGGGTGCTATAGCGGTTACCCGTCATCACACCACATCGCGTAGATTGGTGGTTCATCCCCGACTCACCCTCTCGTAGAGTTGCAGAATTGTTTGACAGCAGGTTCAAGTAGCGGTCGCCTGGGCAAGGCGTTACGAATACTCAATGTCGGGGGCAACAACAACAACGATGTGATATATTGCAAGCCAGGAGCACTTGTTGACAAGAACGACTGGTAGGCTGACGAGGCTGATGATCAGTACGCAGTTGTCACTACTAGTAACGTCGTAGGAAAGCCCCGTTAGCCACGATCACTCAATCACAGATAGCTGCGATGACATACCAGTAGTTGTAACTGACGCAGAGGCTCCCGACGACGTTGACGTTGATACAGCTGCCATGCTCATGCTTACGGCAGATCCGATAGTTGTCGTCACGACATGAGCGGTAGTAATACCGACCAGGGAGTAAGTAGTCGTGGGTGGCACCGCGAGCGCCGTGGGTGTCGTGACGTTGAAGAGGCTGGCAAAGTTCTCGTACTCGTTCTCTGCGATGCGTCGTGCGTTCAACTCATCATACTCAGCAAACGCGGTATCTGCGTCGGTGAGCTGGGGTATCGGATGACCGGTCAGCCTTGGAGGCTTGGGAGGCTTGGGAAAGGCTTACACTCAGGATCTGGATGTAGGGGTGGGTAGCATCGTTATCAGAAAGGAACACGTTCCCGTGGTAGTAGAGCGTGTAGATGTTGTGCATGAATGTATCCCCCAAGATCCAAACTTCAAGAATCGATCAGCATCACGACCTTGGTGAAGGAGGGTTATCGTACGAGGGTCTTGTTCGGCGGAGAATGCACCGCGACACGTGATAGCACCAGTGGTATTGACACTGTCAACGATGACCGAGTCGATTGGATGCAAGGGATAGGTCATGTTGCTGAGAGCCCGAACATGAGCACATGGAGGCGACGATGAGGACATCAAACGTACCTGATGATCATGCTGATGTTGACCTTGGTGTCGCAGGGAAGCTGGTAGTATCCTCCTTCCTCAACAAAGACGGCACCAGGAAGATCCTTGTACATCGCGTCCAGGTAGAACTGGGGAATGCGTGCTGTAACGAAGATGCGTTGGATTTTCATCAGCGTACCACACAGGATTCTACTGAACGGCAAGTCCACTCACCAAGACCTGTGCCACTGTCTAACAAAGCGATGCTCTGGTTCTGCGCGGGCTGGTACGTGAGGGATGCCCTATTCGCTGCGGGAATGCTACGTCTCGCAAGTCAGTGTCGCTTTGACTTGCGGGTTGGTGAGTCTCACCCAGTGCTGTTTCCAGGGTAGAAGAGGCCATTCACGGTTACTCCGTCTACGACAGTGAGCCATCCAGTCGAGGATACCACCGGCAGCTTCGGCGCATCCAGGATCTCGGTGTAGTTGTTGATCAGCTCGCCTGTAAGGAATCCTTCAGAGACGCGGCACGTTGGCAGCGCCAGACGGTCGGCTCACCGATAGTCAATGCACCTCCTGGAGCAAGCTGGGCATTTCCCTGCGCGCTTCGCGATAACAGCAGCGTGACGAAGTGGGAGTCGTCCGGCAGACTTGCAAAGACCTGGGAGATAATAAAACAGTAAGAGGGTCAGAGCCTGGTTTCCACAGCAAGCAGGCATACGTTTTGGAGGAAGGGCAGGCCGTTGGACGATGTGCCGTTCAGGGCTCCCATAATACTGGAGCCCAACGGTCTACAACAAGACTGTCATCTACGCAGCACGGCGACAGAGGAGAGGTTCCTTACGGGCCAATGCCGAGAAGTCCTTGATCAGCGCCGGGGATAGTAGCATTAGATCCAGGAGCGGTCACTGCAATCGGGGCTGATGAGAGAGCCATCTCGTTCCCGATTCATAACTCACCCAGAGCCTGGCCTAACACTGTGAATTCGCCGAGAGTCACATTGCCTAACACGATAGGTCCTTGGGCAACAGAGCCATCGCTACGGATGAGAGTGAGACCGGATAAGCGCAGACACGATGAAGAGACAGACCCGTAAGATGTTACACTGTTCACCCCAGTGTCAACGACGCCTGTTACATCGATACCTTCGGTGTCGATCCAGAGGTCAGAGCTACCCGAGTCAACTTGAACCTACAGACAACAGCACACCACCGTTCTACAGTCAGCTGCTCTCCTGGTGCAGCGACAAAGTGCACACCTGAAAGGGTTGGCCTTGAAGATAAATAGTTGCAGTGTAAAGACCGTTGCCGGCAGTGGTGAAGCCGGTGTTGCTCCTGCCATTAGGGTTCGAGACAGCTATGGTAGTAGATCGGGGTCCGTTGAGAGGGCTTCGTCGCTGCACGGGCAAGTGCAGCGCACAAGCGGAGCCGGCAAAGAGAAGGAACAAAGAAGGCAAGAACATGACGAAGGACCGAAGGAAGAGTATACGGAAGCCGTAGAAATGGCGAGCTTATATACTGCGTCGAGATACTCCCGACATCGCTCATAGCGGGGAGGCTCGGTACAACCGCGCGCCCCTGGTACGCGGGGTGAATCCGGTCTTGACGGGTACGACCACTCACTAACCGTGGTAGCCGGCGGAACATCATCGCGCGGCGCCATCGCACGACAGGCTTGCACCTCCCAAATGGCAAGTGAATATCATGCACATGCGGGTATCGGCGACGCGAGGCCTTGACGCAGCGCTATCGTGTGTAGCAGTTGTCCGTTGTACGAGCAGTGCCAACGCGGCCACTCTGCACGCCTCCATTATGGGCTACTAGATCTGATTTTGCGTGTGCATCTTACAAGGTTGTACTTTCCTCGGATAGCCGTCCGACGCCGATTCGGGCTGTTCTGCAGTGCAAAACACTCATCATGAGAATCCGAAACCAGACGGATTGAGCAGCACGCACCCGACGAAAGTACTTCGGTTGCCAGAACAACGCTAATAAAGGAGTCCACGGAAGGCCGGGGCGGTTTTCTCGGGCAGACTATCGCATCAGCGCCATAGGCACGCGAATTCAGCAAGTGTCGAAGATACCGAGAACACCCAACTATGCTACATGCAACCAGTACATCAGTACAATCACCCAGACCTACACCCAATAATACATTCATCACTCGAAACCGGCCATGTCGATGTCATAGAAGAATTGCTTCAATCGAACAGACTCGTCAGGAACACGCGCTACAACAGCGGGAGGCGCGCCGACGCACCTTGTACAGGCTCATGACCTTGACGACCCATGCCTCGAGGTGGAAGATCTTCTTGTTCCCAACGCGCATGCGCACCTCGTAGACAGCCGCCCAGTGCATGATCTCCGCCTTCAGGCTCTCGTCGACCTGGTCTACCACACGCTCTGCGATCGTCTGTACGTCCAGGCAGTCAGAAGCGCCCGCTACACGCGGGGAAGGGTACGCACCTTGAGGACGACGGTGGGCGGGATGCAGTGGCTGAGGAGCTCGTACAGCTTCGCGCGGACGTCCATGACACGCTGAGGCGACTGCTCCTGCACGATCATGTCGCCCACCTTATGGCAGTACGTCTCCCAGTCCGGCTTCGCGATCGCGAGCGGCTTGTCGAGGTCCGTCCTGCATGTGCGGTTAGCCTCGGACGCCAAGTGCGGACGAAGAGGTGGAGGTGGGGGAGGAGACTAACGACTGCATTTTGAGCGCCTCGAGGACGAGGAGCGCCTTGCGGAGGTTGCCATTCGAGTCTTCGGCGATGTCGTGCGCGATCTTGTCCGGGACGTCGAAGCCCTCCTTCTTGCCGACGTACCGCAAGACCTCGATCATCTGGAGATACCAAGGCAGTCAGCGGTGGTGCATTCAATACAGGTGAACTCCGCTCACCTCGCTCTCGTCTGGTGCGGCCACACGCACGAGGAGGCAACGACTCTTGATGGGGGCGATGAGCCGCGACGTTGAGTTTGCGCAGAGGATGATGCGCATGTTGGCCATATATTTCTCCATCGTGCGGCGAAGGGCTGCTTGCGCGTCTCGTGTGAGGGAGTCTGCTTCGTTAATGATAACGACTAGACGTCCGTGTCAGTACATCTCTGGAGAAAGGGTGACTGTATGCGGCGTACCTTTGAAGCGCTGCTTTGCGCTCAAGTCTACTTGTTGCGTTTGCGCGATTTCTTTGAGGATCTCTTGAATGACCAACCTGTCGTAATTGCCTACCTCGCTGCATGAAAGTTGTGGGTGCACAGTCTCACATGAATGAGGGGGCATACCTGGGAGTGATCTCGATGTGAAAGTTACTCTGGACGACATTCACATCGAGCTTCCGTTTTGACGGTGTCATGAAGACTCGTTGGTCAATTTTGAGCTAGTAGCATCAAGAAGATCGGTTGAAGGCAGCGTGTAGTATGTATTCACGAGCACATACCTTCTCAGAACCCTTTCCGAACAGCTCGCGTAGCGTACATGCTATCCTCGTCTTTTTCCCCGCCCCCGAAGGCCCATAGAATAGCATGTGAGGAAAGTCCCCTGAGGCGGCCTATATGCGGTGTAAATGAGACCATTTGAAGGTGGCGGTCAGCGCATTCGGATCTCACTAGAGCGCGTAGTCGTGCTGAGAGGCCCGCATGGTAATGGAGGTCGTCGAGAGTACGGGGTCGGTGCTAACGGGGAGATAAGCAAGCAGGGGTTTTCTTGAAGAGAATGACCTACTTTGTCCACCCAGAGAGACATAGCTACAATAACTGAGAAGAGAGGATGTCGTAATAGTGCAAGGACGAACCAGTACCGCCAACCTTAGGCGTCACACGGCGTGGCTCAGCGCTCAGCTGCCCCACACGCGAACGCGTCTTGTCACGCGTGACACTACGCGTCCAGTCACGGCAACCAATAGTATCAGTGGTGGGTATTAGTGGCCAGTGATGCACGTTAGTGAACTACAGTAAGCGGGTTGTATCTATCCCTCCGCATTGCGGAGGGATCATCACTAATATTGTAACATGTATCACAATGCAGTCGTAGATGATAATGAAGCCAGGTCTAGCATACGACTATTATGTGCTCCCAAGGAAAGGCTGACAGAAAGTACGCCGTTGTACGTCTGGTAATGTGTTCTGGCTGCAGATAATCGCCAGCGCATTCGTGATCATGATAAGGGCCCCAGGAGCACCGTAGACGAGTGCGCCATGAGAGCAGCAAGCCTCTACATAGAAGGAAGATGTCGACGTCGGTCAACAATAACTACGGTGGCTAATGGCCTAGAGGCAAACCAACAATGAGGCATACCAAGCACGTCTACCGCAGTGGGCTGGCAAGGGAAAGTGGGAACGAGTGAGAGGGACGTCGGCGAGAAAGGGCGCGTGCGGCGGTAGGCTTTATATACGGGCGGCGGGGTGGGCGAAGGGTGACGTCAGGGGAGGATGCGATCGAGTAGTAGAAACGGCGATCGAGTGCGTGCACTGTCGAAGGCAGGGCCAGTGCGTGCGGCAAATCGAGCAGTAACCTCGCATGCTGCTTGCACTCATGAAACGTGACACATCACACCCTTCGCACAACAATGGCAATATCTTCAGCGACAAGGGAGTACAAGGCTTCGCCGGGGGAATGTTTCTCTAGCGCAGATCAAACCTCCCCCCGAATCATGGCCCACGTTCCCACTCTTTGAAGAACATGGCCTCGGTGACGGCGGAAAGGGCATGCGCAAGGATAATGATAGGGGACTCGACAACCGATGGCATCCTCTCACATGAGTTGGAGGCGAAGGTGTTTTGCACGGAATAGATTTTCTGATGCAAGTAGGCAAGCTTCTACGGCATCGTTTTCTTCGGCGAATGTTCAGCTGGCGTCAAAGGTCCGATAGGAACCTTCGAACTGCAACCTGAGTTCTCATAGACTAGGCGAGTCGAGCTGTGGGACGACTCGCGGCAGGTACGTCCATTTGTTGGTGCGACTTGAATGCATGAAGCGAAGCGTCGTAGTGAGACGTGTCAGTACGTGATGGCGAGAGATGCCATTCGTCTTAAACCACGCGTGCAAGGAGTGGCATGTCAGTCTTTTCTCGTTGTGTTTGAGGTCCTCTTTCGCTCACCATCAGCGAGTATGACATGCCCCAGCAGCGAGGGAAGGATCTCGGTGGTCCATGTCGAAATGCTGGATACCGCCACATATTGAAATTTGTCGGTTGGGAAAGAATTCGCATGCGAGGTTCATAAACCGCAGCGGACCGCTGGCGATAGTGACGGCCGTTTGGGCTTACCCTGCAGCTCTTGGAGACTTGGGGTAGAAGAAGCAACATGCGACAAAGCAAGTCGAAGTACAAGACCCTCCTACCAATTGGTCCAATGTGCTGGAGGGGCGTTGAAGGTAGTCAGAGTTCTCGAACATGGTGACCCACTTGACTAAACAGTCGTCTGATTCCGGATCTGATGATGACACAAGGATGTCGAGGGAACGTTAACGGAGACATTTCCCTGGTAAGTATAGCTTGACTGTCCAGACAATGAAAGGCAGACTCTGAACAGCTAGACCCAGCAAACAGGGCGACATGCATGGAGAGCATGGAGGACCGGGCGAGGAACTGCTCTTGAAATCTCTATCCGAAATATCGTCACTCACTGTCGAAGAGTCGACGCACGAATTGGCACTGTATGCTTATGTAGTGCGACAGTGATCGATGCATACGAGAATTGCACGAGGATGTATCCGGCTGGAAAGAGGCAGTCTTCAAGAGTTTAAAGCTGCAGCGCACGAGGTTCAAGACCAACAGAGGGTAGTAGGAATCGAAGAGTAGCGTCAAGCTATCGTGTGACAGGAGCCGGCACTGCGAGTTGCGAACGGCGCCTAGCTGCGATACGGGCCTCGACAATAACTTCGACCGCTCCTCAGTCCTGGTCGTTGTCGCCCTCTTCTCAGCCTACCCTATTGCTGTTGCCCCCATTGTTCTCCTCGTGCATATATTTCCCCCGCCATCATCTTTCCGACGTACCATGCGGATCCAATTCGCGGTCGTTACCGGCCCCGAACCGTGCAAACAAGAGACTTGGACCATGGCTGTTGCTACTGGCGTATCTGGTTCCGCACTGGCAGCTTTGGCCAGACGAGTACGACACATTGCAACGACATTAATACGGTGCCAGCTGTGTCCGCATTGCTCGTTCTTCCCTCCCGCTACATAACTCCGTGCTCATGCGATACATATCATACCAACAATGTTCCCGCCTCACGTTCTCCCTCTTGCTCACCGTCTACCTCTATCTGTCTCTCGGCAGTCATCTCGAAGTACTTTTCCCCCGCGCGCATGCGACCAGCATCGGACTCCGGTATACGTGCAGCTTCCTGCTCCTCTGGTCCTTCATCCACCTCGGCTGCATAGTCGGTCTCGCCATGCTCCTCAAGGCGTGCCTGCGATTACCGGGGCTTGATCATTGGTGCTCTCGTCACGCCCCGCACACTGTCCAGGTCAGTCACTCAGCGAAGTATGTCACGCATGTCTGGCGCCTCATACGGATCTCTTTCTCCTTAGACATGGGTGGCACACACATGGGACGCCACCCGCTCCTTACACCAGTCTTCGGGCGATCTCAATGATCACATCGCAGTCGACATGAGTGCGGAAACTCTTCGTGGTGTTGCTCCCGCCTCTGCTCCTCTCGACACTGATATCTACGATGTCTTTGAGGAATGGGAGGACATTCTGGTCGACGCGGGTCTCTGTGCTCGTACCGAGCCAGCTTGGCAGGACGCATGGATCGATTCATCTGAGCCGGTGAAATCCGCCTCGCCACCCCCGAGGAATATAACCCCAACTTGCCCCATCAAACTGGTGGTTCCCACATCCAAGACGCAAACCGAACCATTGCCCAAGGCCAAGTGCGATAAGTTGACCAGCGACGTCATCCGACTTCAGAATGAGTTGCACGCAGAGCGCAAGCGGTGCGCTCGGTTGGACGAATCCAAGCGGCGCTGCGAGAAGGAGAATCGCGGGCTCCGTGACCTCTCGAACGACCTCCGCGCTGAGCTGGAGGAAGCTGAGCGCCGTCAAGCTACTCTCCGAAGTGACGTCGCGCACGCTCGCGCAGAGGTCGCTGATATCAACAACCAGCTTGCTCTCGCGCACAAACGCATCGAAGACCTCGCGCGTGAGCGCAGTGCCGCCCGTGCTGACGCGGACTCCCTGCACACGCAGCTCCAGGGCCGTAACGTCGCACTCACTACCTGCGCTGAGAAGATGCGAGAGGATGAGGAGCTGAACGCCCAGCTCATCGCGCTCGTCACGTTCTTCCAGAAGCAGGCCCTGCGCCTCCGTGCGGAGCTCGACGCACAACGACCCCCACCCCCGCCTCGCACCTTCCACGTCATGCATCTCCGCACCCAGCCCCTCACCCGCCCCGCCGCCGCTGACGGCGTGTCGATGAGCTCGTGGAGCCCTAGCGAGTACGTGAAGCAACTGAAGCGTCGGGAGTACGCACACCGTGTGCACATGCAGAAGCTGCACGAGCAGGCGGAGGGCGCGGTGAAGAAGCTGAGGGCCGAGCTCGCGATTGCTATCGAGCAGCGCAATGAACTCAAGGCGGAGACAGACAGGCTATATGCCGAGATTGCCGACCTCAAGCGCGACGGGGCGGGTACGAGGCATGAGGAGGGAGAAGAGGTAGGGAAGATGAAGGACGAGCTGCTGGCGGCGACTGCCCAGCGCGACGAGCTGATGGACGAGGTCGTAGCGTTGCATGCGCAGAACGCTACTCTCATCCAGGACGCACTCCATGCCGAGGCTGAGAAAGTAGCTGCGCAAGAAGAGCTCTCGCGCGTTCGCGGCGTATCAAACGGAGACGCATCCGATAGCGCTAACATTCCTACCAGCAGTACTGCACTGACGGACGCTGCGCCTGGGGAACTCACCATCCTGCGCCAATCCATCGACAGTGCATACGCACCTCTCGGGCCAGTCATGGCAGAACGGCTTGCGGCTCGCGGTATCATCCTCCAGAGGGAGCCGAGACACGATGAGAAGGTTACGATGCTCGCTGAGTTTGCGCTGCATCTGGCTGCTGAGAGTGCGTCCCCTCCCAACGCTGCTCCACCGAGTCTGTCTCTTCCAGATGCTGCTCACCCGAGTACGTCCTCGGCGTCTGCCGGCGGCGAGTCCGATGCAACCGCTCAGCCACAAGAGGCCTCTGCTGTTTCTGCTGTGAAGTCCACTCGTTCTACGAAAGCATCTGGCGTATCACGGCTCAAGCGATCAACATCCAAGTCGTTGTCTAAGCCTGCTAAGCCCGCAACGTGTGCGACCACCCCCGCCACCGACTCAAGAACCTCTTCTACATCTGAAGCGATACAGCCAGCGATGCAATCCTCGTCCGACGCCGAGGTAGTCTCAGCAGCTCCTCGAACAGAGCCTGCGCGTGCAACACCACCCTCAGGTATGCAGCACGCAGCAGCAGTCGACGCTCCTCGCGACTCCCAACCCTCGATACGATCATCTGCCGCCGCTCTTGCCGCATACGCGGCTTCTCTTACCCCTCCCAAACAATCCGCCGACAAGCCCGCCTCGAATGCACCTAAGATGGTCGCTAAAGCCAAGGCTTTGGCGCAGCTCCGGCAACTTGGGGGCGCATGCTCGCCGGTGTTGAAGGGGCCGGTTGGCACCTCATCTCACACCTCAAAGGCGTAGCATTCCAGAGCATACCTGACATAACAGTTCTCTGAATACCAGGGAGCGTTTCGTGCACGTGGCCCAACCCATCTAACAGACATTCCTCGTTGTTCATCGCCGCGTGAAGCTACTAGCATCTCCAGGATCTCGTCACTAGGGCTCTTATATCGTACCTTGCATCATTAGTACCCATCGTATACTCAAACATGTATCACCACCACTGCACGTCCTCTAGCGGTTCAAAGGTGACCGTTTGGCGCACTATAAGAGACTTTCGACGTGTTTACGGTCGACGATTTCGGGCGGCGCTTTTGCGGCCGATAATGAGACCGCTGTAATGGACCGCCTTGCGGTCTGTTTTGGACCGCTCGTAGACGCTCGAGTTCTGCCCTCGCCCTCGACCGTTTGGCGGTCCTTTTTCAGACTGTTTAACGGTTGGCTATATCCTCGACGCTGTCGCTTGTCCCTGCACCAGCGCTCGAAATTATGGCTCGCCGCAGTTGCGCATGCCCCCTTCGATCGCGACCACATCCCGCCTTTCTCGATGTCACAGTCAGCCTCGCATACGGCCAGTTCTCTCAATGCTGGCGCTGCCTCTCAGGCCGATCATGCTAGCCAGGACACTGACAAGAGCCAGAATGTACAGTCCTCAGGAGCCTGCTTGTGTACGTGTCTCCCATCCGCCGTCTGCACCCCGCACAAGATACTCATATATGTACTTTGATCAGGTGTATCTACAGGCATCGACACGCCTGAGTCGTCAATTGAATTGAGGGTTGCGGGCCCTGTCATATTGAATGTGAAGATCTCAGAGACGGAGGCGGGGCGTAAAGTAAGTGATGACATGCATCAGGAGGGCATATCTATTCACATACCATGCGTAGGTCAGCTTCGTAATTCTTGATACAGGGTCGCGTGTTAGCAACACCTCAGAAAGACAGGATGCTCATGGGAGATCGACAACAGTGAGTATAGGCTCATGTCCATAACGATTGCATAGGCTGATGTCACTTCGGAATACCAAGGCAACTGAGAGTGCATATGAAGACACGTCGGTGCAAGTCCCAGAGGGCTCGCAAGATGTGGACCAATGTGCCTCGACGCATGCTCATTCAAGCCATGTCGTAGCCACCGGCGGAGGCATTTCTCGGAGCAACAAGCGGCCGAGAACGCAAGACGAACATACGGAGTCGAGGCAGAGCAGCCAGCAGCAAAAGAAGCCGGTTTCCCGATGGCCTTCGAGAACGGTGGTGGTACCAGATTCAGAATCGGAGACAGAGGAGGAAGAATACGGTACGTAGTTCTTGGACTTATGCAGATCCCGGTACTCATCCGTGGTTATATGCAGAAGAGAAGCGCTTGCCTGACGGACGCATTGTGTACTTTGCTGTACCTCCAGGGACAGCCTCCCGCTGACCGTCTGTGCAGTAAATTGTGGTGCGGGCCTCTTCGCCGCCAGTGTTCTGTTTCGCAAATTGGATCTACGTTGTATGAGTTGTTGTACATACAATGCATCTAGTCAATAAACACGGCTTCGGCAAGTGGCCCACTTCGGTCGATAATGCCCCACCATCCACCCTGGGTCTGCTTTGCACGACCTATCACACACTGGACTGTATTGAGATCTACTACCTCAACAATACCTTCGTGCTTGTAGAAAGGTATGGCAAGATTCGGGACGTAGGCGACCTTGAGGGTCTGTATGGCGGCTAGGAGTAGTGTCTCATCGGCTTGGGTGCCAAGTTCCGCTGATGCTTTCACAGGGACTACATAGATAGCGAGGAGGCGTCCATAGTAGTCTTGTTTCTGGAAGTCTGGGGGCAAATTGCGGCAGTGTGACAGTCGGTCTGTCTGTTGGGTGTACTTGACAATAACGTAGTGCCTCAGTGATAATCGCTCGCACTAAGGTAGGATTGTGTTGCTCACCCGGACATATGATGCATCACGACGCCCTCCACCCTCTTGGACTAGCTCTGCCGCATGGATCATATCCCCGCCGCCACTGATCTTCACTTTCCCCCAGCACTCTAGCTCAGAAGGAAGTATCCGATGAATGACGGCGGCCTGTCTATCGTACCGTGTGGCCAGACACTTGATTATTTGATTGCGTCGCTGTGTTGTAAGTTGTCCTACATGCTTCGGTGCACACAGGATGGCTTTGGTGTCTGACAACGGCGTATGGTGTATGGTGAGTGATTCGACTATGAGAATGCTGGCGCACATACACCCATGATCAGCATATTGAGCAATCTCCGAATCTTCTCGAGTTTCATTGGCCCGCAGTGCGAGTATGGTGCCAAGGTTATATATTAATGATATTTGCTTCATTTGTGCGACTTCCGTGGCATAGTTACTGAGGCTGGCGTAGGGATATCTTCGGCTCTTCACAGCAGGCAGCAGTGTGCCACAAAAGCGTTCCATAGGAAACTCCCAAGACGCCCATACAGGGCCAATTGCGCGCATGCTTGGGGCGATATGGAGGAGGGCGTGTATAGTGAGAGGACACATTGCGATATACTCCGGCTTGTGCTGGTAGTACAGTCTGCAGGCGTTCATGCATCCTTTCAGTGTCTCGATCTCACATGAACCGTTTGCCATTACGCACCGTTCATAGTCTGTAACCCAGCCAATGAAACCTCTCTCTACATCGTCGATCTCCGTGTTTGCGATCTCGAACTGGAGGCAGATATTGAGCAGGCGTATCAACTCGATGAAATGTGAGTAGTAACGCTCGTCTCGGAAGCTGCGGCGGAGAACAATTGGCCCTAGATGTTGCGCAAATAGTGACCATGTCTCTGCTGTGAACAAAAAAGCATCAGTGGCGATGTTGGGGATGGCCGCTCCAAACGCTGATGGTATTGTTTGCCCAGATGCTTTACAGGCTACGCCGATAGCTTCCCAGACAGTCTTCTCAATGACAAAGGCTTCAGTGGTCAATGGTAGACCCTTGAAGTCGCCTGTCCAGAGTGAGACGAGGTTCGGGAGGAGGTTCTCCCATATCAGATGCATGAAGCCGTATGGGAATGACGTAGGAAATGCTAAAGATGAAAGCGTAGACAGTAGCGGAGTACCCTTGATACCGCAACCCTTCCCCAATGCTTCAGCCTGTGTTTGTGTGCATGCGCTGTCCACAGCTTTCGCATCTGCCAAGAACTGCGCATGCGTCCGGAGAGGGAGGGCTGAGGGGTCATAGCTCAGAGCACCAGGGAAAGCCGTCCGATTCAGTGGGACGTAGAGCGTCCTGGACTCTTCTCCACGGAGCGCTATGATCTTGCACATCCAGCACGGCACAAGTCCATTATGTCCTTTCATGCGCATGACTAACGCCATTGCCGGGATGTCACCGAACGCGAGTATGAGGTATGCATGCAAGACAAAAAGCGTACGACTGAGTGCATCAAGTGCGGTGATACCAAGTGCAAGCCGGACAAGCTCCTCAACAGCGGGATAAAGGTAGGAGTCCATGTCCCAAGGTTTCTTTGGCCCTGGTATGATCCCTGCGCACAAGATGTGTTGCTTGTGAAAGCGGAGTTCCGGCGGGAGGTTGTAATTGAAGAATAGGAGGGGCCAGGCCGTATGCTTCTTCGACAGACGGCCCTTGAATGGTGAGAAACCGTCAGTGGAGAAGCCAAGAGCAATGTCACGAGTGTCGGAGAAGAAGTTGTGATCAAGTTGAGTTCCATCGATGGAAACACGCGCTCCCAGAAGAGTCTGGTAGTGAGATGCATCGAAGACGTCGGTCATCTTGTCTGTCTGTCGGCTCGATGCATGTTCATGTGCACGGTAGCGCATCAGTCGGGCTTGCTCGGGATGGGAAACCAGAGACAGGAGGCGAGGAATGAGCGGGAGATAAGTGAAGAATTTCCGTGGCTTCTTCGATGAGATGTCGTGATAACATGGTTCATTACAGTTCGGGCATGCAGTGAGATTCGCATATGCAGGGCCGACGTAGGCAATACAGCTGTTTACGCAACAGTGATACCGAACTGGCTTGAATTCTGCCAAATGGTCGATGCGGCGGCGTGCTTCTTGTGCGCTACAGAGCCCGGGAGTGGCAAATGTCACGCGGAACTTGTCAAATGTTGCCTCAGAAAGGTAATCTTGGACCTTGAGCGATGCTGCTTTGAGAAGATTTATCTCCTCTTCAGAGAGCATCTTCACACCTGCTATACACTGAGCATGAGAACGTAGGAAGGAGTGTCATACATGAGTAGAGCTACCTAAGGTTGCTGCATGAGCACATTGTTCAAACTCTTCGTACAGGGAATCCAAAGCATTCACGTCGTCTCCAGGGTCCTGCTCGAGACATCCCCACGGTAAAGTGTCCTCTCCAATCAAATCCTCCTCGAGAACAGCATCCTCGCTTCCCGCATTCTCATCAAAATCTTCTTCATCGCTCTCCTCGATCCGAAAGGCGCACCGTTCTAACCAACGTTCCACACCAATGCAATCACTCCGAGATGCTCCCGCCATGCTTTGTCTGCCCTCCGGTATCTCGTATTGGCTTGCACCATGATGAGGACTCTCGAGAGGCCTTTCAGTGCTCGTGGGATGGCAGGGATCGGCTTCGATGGGCATAAAATCTTGTGGAGGGCCTGTACGTGTGTCAATCATCAGACTGGTGAGTGAACGTCACTTCAGCTGGTGCAAATAATAAGATGACGTACTAGCAACAGGTGGCGGCATTGAGTCGGGGGCTTCCGGGGGCAACCCTGCAAGGTAGGCATGCATCGCAGCAATGTATGCTGGGCCTTCACCCCTGAGATGGCGTGTCTGAGTCTTACTGACAACATTCTGGCCACACCCACATGCACACAGTGCTCGCCTAGGTGCCATAATGCCCAAATGTTTACTTGTAGGTTGTCTCAGTCAACGTTAAGGCGTGGGTGCCAGGCGGTGTACTTTGAGAAGGGTAACAGGCCAGGGCCTACACCAGTATGTCAACCCCTCGCTATTAAGAGTGTATTGCTAACCACATACCACACCACACTCAGCCGATGCAGAGGAGATAGTTGTCAAAGTTAAGGCGAGGCGGCAGAGAGGTGCTATATTGCTCAACTTTGCATGGCGCAAATGCAAGCAGTCCTTAGGAACCACGTGATGCTGGAATCTCGGCCTTGACTTGCTCGCTCGTCGCTTTTTTTTAATCACCTTCCTTCATTGCCCGTCTTGACCACTTGCGAAGTGAGTTCTACTGTTATGACACCCTCAAGCAAATTTACAACTGTATCAATTCGCTTTCGTCTCACACTTTAGCCATGGGAAAAGCGCAGACAAAGAAAAAGAAAGGAACCGCCGTTCAGCACCAGTCACCACGTCATCATGGACGGACGAGCAGAGCAAATCCCAGTAGGGAAGCGATTAGTGCATCTGAGGAGGGAACGGTTAGTGTTATATGGATTGGTCTGGACCATATCACTGACCCACCTACGCTCTTATCCGGTTACTGTCGGGCAATGCCATTGTCAGGTGGATGAGCAAGCCCCAGCAAACACCGACACCACGAGCCTACATACAACTGTCAATGGTATGCCAGATGTACCAATTGACCCAGTGTTGCTGCTTGAGCTGGGGCAAGCCCGGGTTCCAATGGCCCTAGGTCGCCAACTGCCAATGTCGAATACTGATGTGGACATGATAAGTAAGGCCCGCACACCAAGACTACATTTCGACGACTCACCGTATTCATTTCTCAACAGACAACGGCACGCAACAGGGTATCGCCAACACAGTACCTACCCTCCAGGACACCACACCTATGCCCGACGTAGTGAATGCCGCTCCCATTCCTGCAAGTACACATGCGACATGCCTGCCTGTTGACATCACAGCAAACACGGATCTGCCATCTGTTGGTGCGATTATTGATCCCCCAGCAGCTGTCGGCATGAATGGAGAGGCTCCCGTGCCCATCGGCATCAACATTGCTCCTGCGACGCCTACTGGAGTAGACCCAGCTGCCCCACCGTCTACAGGCATATACACCGCTCATGCGACACCTGTCAGAGCAAATGCGGCGGTTGCCCCCGGTGAGCGGCCCATTGGAATGAGTGCTGCTCCTGCTACGCCTGTCGAAGGGAATGCATTTTGCCCGCCAGGCGTGCCCGTTGGCATCCATGCTGCTCCTGCGATACCTGTCGGAGATCCCGCAATCCCCGTTGGAGCGAACACAGCTCCCACAATGCCACCTGTCGGAGCGAATGCGGCTCCCGCAATGCCGCCTGTCAGAGCGAATGCAGGTCCTGCCATGCCTGTCAGTGCGGCCCAACGAGCAGGAGTTATTGACAACCAGCCGCTCATACCTCGCCCAAAAGGCACTCCTGGACGTCACTATAATCTCCAGGAGGTCATGGGACTGAAGAACAACACTGATCTATATCTACAGATACAGGTGAGTAAGTTCCGTAGGCCATCATCAACGACGCACCTCATATAGGACATAGGCAGCTGTCCGTGATTATTCTAAGGCACACCAGGCAGCGCAAGTCGCCAATACCCATCAGTCAACCGAGGTATCCGAGCACCCAATTGTATAGGCGACCCGATGTCGGCCGATGCTCCGGTAATAGGCGGATGGTGATCACGCCTGATATCGGGTGGAGGGGTAGGCGGGAGGGGGTCTTCAGGTGGGTTGGGAGGACGGTGATTGGGGAGCCAATGTCGGCTGGTAGGTAGGGGGGTTATGTAGTCATGATCAGATACCCAATATCGGTTGGCTGGGTAGTAGGCGAGGCAGGAGGGGTATGCGACTGGGTTGGCGGGGCTGGTTGGTTCCTTGGCAGTAGGCTGATCATGATCAGCTAGCAAACGTAGGGTGC